>WOVY01010350.1:330000-548434 GCA_013436015.1 Rhipicephalus annulatus
CCATATTTATGATGACACCCATCTGTCCGCCAAGCACACCTCGGAAGCACCTTTCGCTAAGAACTTCCTGCCAGATACCTTCCTTCGCATAGACACCAATCTCAGAGCTTACCACGTACGGAGTCTGCCTCATGTATCGAGCGGGGCACATGGTCCGCTGCTTGAAATTATAGGCCTAATACCCCGTGCTTGGCGAGTCATGAACTCTCGGCGAAAACGAGGACTTACGTCGAGCAAACGAGAACTGCCTCCGGGAGTTCGGAGCATAATAGTAATCCCTTCTATTACGGGTGTTATTTCTCAGCCGCCCGCACTTGATCTCTCGACCACGCCCAATTGTGTCCTCTCGCTACCGACATTACGATCGGGGCAGCAGCTGGATGTGTCAAGTGCTGTCCGAGGAGAACCACGAATCCATGCGCCGATGACCACGGACGTATCGCGTGCTAGCGGGAATGCTTATAGTGACGTTGAGTCGTGTAAATAGATAATTAAAATATACGGACGATGGAAGGGTGAAGTGAGTCTCTCAAATTGAACATTATGTATATTGAGGCGCATGAATGAATAAGTGAATAATGTTTATCAGGTACGTCTCTGCGCTATTCAGAAATTAAAAAAAAAATTAGCGCATCTTCGCACAAGTGGTGCCAAGCCCAACGGAAGTGCGCAGCTCAGCACAACAAGTACGAAATGACGCTGCATAATCCTTCATTTTGCTATTTCTTTATTCATATCTTTCGATGTCATTTTCTCTTCCTATTGTCCTTTCTTGTGTCTGTGTTTTGTCTTTGTTTATCACTATTTATTTTTCTTTCTTCATTTCTTTCTTTCTTTCTTTCTTTCTTTCTTTCTTTCTTTGTCTATTTATCGCTTCCTCTTTCTATTTCTTTATCAGTCTTTTCATCTCATTCTGTCTTCCTCTTCAGATCTATTCCTCTCTTCTTGTCTTTCCCATTCTCTTCCTATACTCGTTCTCTCGCCCATTGGAGTTATGGAATCCCACGCCGGAAAAGTTGGGACACTGTTTCTGCGAGCGAAGCAGAAGATGTTGTTGTTGTTTATCTATTGATTGTGGTGCATAGCCACTATGGGGGATTGGCCAAGAATCGAGTGGATTTAAAAATTACTGTTAAGATTTGGAATAATGGAGGTATAACAGAAAGAGTACCGATAGCCTAGAAAAGTGTGGTGCTTAATGTATTGCTTACAAATATTTACATAAACGAATTTATTCTTAGAATAAAGCAATAATTTGAATTTTATACGTATATAATTTTGTGGACATGTTAGGATAATGAAACAGGTTAATTAGTCAACCTATTACTTTCATCAATATTGTCCCGGACGGCCGCGCATACTGTCGGGTTAGAGAAACCAGAAATGGAAGGTCCGAAAGACAAAATGACTGGCACAGTTAAGTCTGTTGTAGCCTCGAGGAACGAGCAGATCCAGAGTGGCCGTGAACGAAGAACAGTAAGAAGGTTTATTATAACGTGAATACTGAGTACAAAAGAGCACTGGGCGTCCGGTCCACACCGCTTATATAACCATGAAGCACCGGCGCTATACCACGTAAACGTGTTTCTAAAAGGGTTTTTCGTAATGTGTTAAAGCGCCTGCAGGTCAAAAAGAAATGATCTATTGTTTCCAGTTCATCACAGAATGCGCACAGTGGCGAAGGTGCCTGAGCAGACCTGTGTTTATAGAAATTTAGATTTGGTACCCGGCAACGCAGCCTTGTGATAGCTACTTCTTGTTTACGAGTGTGGCAAAAAGTCTCTTCGCCAGGGATATAATAAATGACGACATTCTGTAGAGTTTGTTAGTGCTGTACCTCTAAAGACTTCCATAAGCGTACGTCTGCGTAATCGAGCAGCAGTCACATAAGCGAATGATGGGCAGTGTGGTAGAATCAGTTCGCCGATTGACGACTTAGCTAATTTGGATTTAGAAATAAATCTGTACGTCCAGGCACCCAAACTATTCGGACTTTTCTCAATGCGCAGATACTATAGTGCATGGAATGCCCTTGTTACTTGATTATCAGCACCAACAAAAATTGCCGCACAGAGAGATAGGGAATCTGTTATTATGACAGCTGATGTAATTGATGTATCTAAATTGCGTAAGGCGAGCACTACTGCCAGAAATTCAGCCACAAATGAAGATGAAGAAGATGTAGAAAGCGTACGCCGAATCATGATGCCGATAGCTTTCTGACGGCTCTTCAAGTGTTATCTGCTCACGAAGCTCACAGACAGGGCCAGTGCAGACAGAACATTCGTTTTGGTCTCTTGCTGGTTGACTTCAGAAATGTCGCTCCAACGTATCCAGGCATAACAGCTCCACTTTAAAATCATTATGTCTGGCCACAAATAAAAGACGGCAAGGTAAAATTAAAAGAGGTACCGGCGCAGTACAGCTGAGCGTTACGACCAAGTTACATAACCAGAACTCGAGAAATAAATCTTGTTAAGAAATGCGGATAATTCTCTTGTCGCATGTGTAGCTTTCGACGTGTTAGGCTTATGTGTGGGAAAAGGGGAATCCGGATGCCGAAAAATGTACAGAAAATGTCCTTGTCTGCCCGTCAAATCGAATCCACCAGGGAATATAGCTATTGGCAACCATGTCATATCGACGGGTTGGGCTTCAGGTTGAAAGTTGATGTGGTTTCGATGAAGACTTCCAAGAGAAAATTATTCAACTTTTGCGAAGTGCATGCCGTGCACGAAGAGAAGCCATAAAACAAAAATGTATACAACTTTTGCGAGTGAACAGGCAATCGTGTTCTGTCGCTTGTTGCTTGGAGCTTCTTTACGAACGCATTTGTCTGCAGCATCAGAATGGCTGACAGTGCTGTCTGAAAGCACTGGAGGAAAGAAGGAAACTGAACACATCATCTGTCATTGTCCTCGCTACAGCTTCCAGAGACAGTCCTTCTTAGCTGTGGTTGCGGGCCTCGAAGACTAGCCGTATTGCGGAGTAATCAATCTTGGAATGTCGGCACATATAAGCTCTTCACGTAAGGAAGTGAATTCACCTATTGAAGTTTCTACGAACTGACTATCTTTACCTTTGTTAATTACGCTCTTTCACCCCTTCCCACAAAGACACAAACACAAACACACACAAACGCACAGACACACACACAAACACACACATACAAACACTGTAACTGTAAATATATTCTACCAACGTACTGTATCTATAATTTGCTTGTGCCTAGTTGTTTGTACTCGAATTCCCAGCCAAAGCGTTTCTTTTGTATGTTATTTGATTCATTTTTGTTGTCTGTTTCGACCAAACTACCATATTAGAACTATACTGTTTATAATAATTTGTTCGGCTTGAATTATACACACAGCGTATTTTTTGCCCCCCCCCCCCTTATGTAATGCCCTCGGGCCTTTAAGGATGCAATAAATGAAATGAAAATGAAACGTGCACACGCACAAACACACACACACGCACACACACAAGCACAAATACACGCACACGCACAAACACAAACAAAAACACACAAACACACACACACGCATGCACGCACACTTTCCCTCACTCCGCAAAAATGACCGCCGCTGCATTTTAGGAATCTGTCAAAGCAATTTGCTTTTTACAAAAAGAGATCCCATTATAACACTTCACCTGTACCCCTGAATTAACCTAATTTGGTTAATTAGTGTCATATCTGACGTCTAGAGTCACCAGAGCATGTCTGCAGCTACAGGAAAAGTAATCACGAAATCAACGAGGAAACATGTCTTTCGCCTTATTTTTGAGGCTTTTCGGATAAATTTTTTGAAGCATCATTTACAACTTCGTACCTCGTTTTAAGAAATGTTCCATATATATATCATAGTTGTCTTGGTTGCTGTTCTGCTCCGGCTTAGCCCTACCCCAGCGGAATGTTGTGGAGTGGACATTCCTGTAAACCTCGATTGGCCAGATTATCGTTGATATGCCTTCCACACAAAATTGATCCATTTCTTTACGAATGAATATCTCAGGAACAGTTTGCGTGAAAAGGAGTCGACACTTCCAGCGAGAATGACACAATTGCCCTACGACGTAGAGACCCACGAGTGACGAGAGCTTTTGAGACGCCTAGCCATCAAAGCACTCCTCGTCCCTGAACTTCCTTGCGCATGCCGCTACTTTTCTGTGGCGTCGTACGTTTAGTGTCCCCGTTGTACAGTGAGCCCAAGGAAGGTCACCCAGTGATGATGATGATTATGATAATCTGACGCCTTGCCCTTTGAAACGGGCCATCAAGAGGCATATGGACAGCTCGGATCAGACCCTTGAAATCCAAAAGAGTCAGTGAAAAAAAAATTAGTCTTTTGGCTTCAGTTTCAGAAGAACCTGGCTGACTTTTAGTGCGCCATCAGTGTTCCAGTCACCGTTTAGTTATTGCAGTTTTCTAGCGCATTGTTCTTGACAGTGAAAACTTCAGCTATGATCGGCGTGAAAAGAAATCCAAATAAAATTGGCATGAGTGGAATGATAAAACTTGGGAGAAGCATATCAGATTCATTGATTGAAACTCTAGGAGATGCTTCCCTTCCTGACATTTATGTCAATGTGATAAAAGAAAAGATGATTTCTTTTGGATTAGAGTGACAGCTCTTTAATGAAACATTGTTAGCAGCTAAGCATGTAAAGTTTCATGCATGCATTATGACTGCATAGGTTTATTGCTCTTCATCCTCTTTCTTGTATTTGTCTCTTCCCTTCTCTTTGTGGCACTAGCGATGCGGATCGCTACACCCTCCCGGCCGGCTGTCGTTTCTTTCCCGCTGGCAATAAAATAAGGTATTACACTTACAATTGATGCTTCTTCTGTCTTCCAACTTGGTCCAGTATAATAAAAAGTGTTAAGCATTCCTTGTTGCTTAGTCATTTCAACTACGATGTATATACCGGTGAAGGAAGTTTTGGAGTCCAGTACTTTCATGACCAGTACCATAGATACAGGGTCAATCTCAGGCACCTTTCCGCATTGGCAACGCTCAAAGTTATTCTTCATTGTGCTTTGATATTTTTGGTTTTGAAGTTTGGTCTTAGGGTGTTTTTTTTAAAGCAATCTTGACAACTAAACCAAGCTTTTTGTCAGCTAATAACCAATAGACAGTACCAAATGCAGAAAAATGCGGGCTGTACCCAATGCCAGTGGCGTAAGACCTGTTATGGTGATGCACTGAAGCCTCCAAAGCGCTCTTCCAGGCCCACTTGGAGGCGTAACTTCAGGTTAATTTTCAGATCTATAACCATTCGTTCGGCAAGAGAGATAGCCTCAGGGTGGTAAGGCGCCGGGTATCGAAGTACAAGGTATTTTTCATTCGCCCAATCACGTATCTCTCGACTTCTAAGCGCTGACCCATTGCCTGCCACAATGACTTTGGTATTCTTGAAAATCTCCTTCCTTAGTAGCGCTATGACACAATCCGCGTCTTCTCTTCCCGGTTTGGCGGCCGCAAAGCGCGTGCACTCATACACGGCGACCAGGAAAGCTTGGGTTCTCTTGACGCCTTCACTCTTTTTTCGTAATTTCAGCGAATTTGAGATGAACCACTTCGAATGGGACGGTTGGGTACTTTGGCATAACCATTGTATTTCCGCGTGGCTTATATTTTCATTTTATCATTTGGCACTCATGGCACGTTTTGAAATAATTGGCCACATCGTTTCATGTTTTCCCATGTAAATATCTAGGTGAGTTTGTGATATGTCTTCCAGAATTAATTGTGCCCTTCTGATTATCAACTTCTGTGGTATAAACTAAGCACTTCGAGTACTTTTGTTTCTGGGACACACATTTTCCCATTACGCAGCTCCATGCCCTGCGTTGCCTTCCAGAGCCTCATCAAGTTGATTTTGCTTTCTGTAATTTCTTCTTGCACATGAAGGCATGATAGAGCGTCCGCATCCTAATATTTCGTAGCTGGTGTATGTGCTATGTCAAAACTAAATTGCTTAATCTCGGTCATCCATCAGGCTATTCTACCTTTTGACTGTGCAAGTTGCAACAGATATCTCACCTCCTGGTTGTCAGTGAATAAACTGAAACGTTTACCTTCCAGGTAACTTCTTAAGTACCTGAGTGCCATTAACACAACGAGCGCTTCTTTTCTGTTGTGTAATTTCCCTTCGTTTTTGTGAACGTACATGAATAATAGCCGATCACCTTCAGTTCTCTACCGGGTTTCTCGTTGTCGACTGCGCCAGTGTTTTCATGCAGACATCACGACTGCATCGGTTTATTGCTCTATTCATCCTCTTTCTTGTCTTCGTCTCTGCCCTTCTCCTCTTGTCGCTTGCGATGCCAATCGCTACAAAAAAGGCAACCTTGTAAAAGACGTTAATTAAAGCTGCCTAAAAAAACACCGGGCCGGCTACACACTATGGAGGTAAGAAGGTTGAGGAAACAGCGGTGTTGGTGTTGTTACTGGTGCTGCCCTCCTGCTGTCCCCCCTCACCCTCACTCTCGTTCTCAATTTCTTGTTTTACTATACTATACTATACTATACTATACTATACTATACTATACTATACTATACTATAGTATACTATACTATACTATACTATACTACACTATACTACACTATACTATACTATACTATACTATACTATACTATACTGCGCTTTGCTTCATATACCCACTTACCCTCACTTCCTCTTTCCACCCTTGATGACTATGCGATACGCGGATATGCGTGCTCTCTCGTTCTTACACTTCTTTTGACAGCAAAGCTGCATACCTCTCGTTATCTTTCGTTACACCACTGTTTAAACAACAAAACAGAGGGGGTGGGGGTGAGGGAGATTTCACTAAAGTAGCAAACTCAAGTAGAAAAAGCCAGGCTAGTTGGTACATGTGGTTCAAGAAAGGAAAAAAGAAGCTGCGCATAAGCGGCATGAAGCGAGAGAAGCCCGTCCCGGTATGCTTTTTGCGCGCCGTCCCGCTTATGCAGTGTTTTTTCGTTCCTCATAGTAGCAAATTGGACTAGATGGAACATACTTATTAGGCCGGTGCCACCAAGACAAGGGATAGAAGAAAGTTTCGCATCTAACTTGTGCTTTCTCGTTTCTCCTGTCTGATTTTGCATTAACGTCATGAGAGAGGCTGAACGTTGGATGTCTAAGCTTGGCTTACCATCAATCTAGGCGAAAAGCGAAGCAGCGTAATTGTAAGCGGAGTATTGCCACGCTTTCAAGTAATAAAATTTTAAAAAATATTTTTATTGCACCCAAATAGAACTTGCATCTTGCCTTTCCTGTTGTTTGTCTTATTTCTTGTTATTTTGTCGGCCTAAAGAAGAACGTGATATGGGGGCTCGATGAAGATCCCTGCAGAGGTTCCAGCCGAATGGTGCATCGCATTGAATATATGTAGTGTGGACACCACAGAAGGAAGCTGCGCTAGAATAAAGCGCATATCATGCTAGTTTGTATACTTGTTAGCGTTGTACCGATGCAGCACTAAAACTCCTCTGACTTTTGTACACTAAGCAACGTCTTTATAGGGTAGCTGTGGACGTTTTCGCGTTGTCACCGGATGCTAAGTCGATGCCAGAATCAAAGAATTTTTTAAACTCATTCAAGACAAGAAAACGAAACGTTTCAGAGTCGGCCCTTTGCGAAAGATGGTGTAGCTGATGCAGCTCCTATCACCCCAGATATCTTTGTCACACGAGACATCTGTATGCGTTTCAGGCCGTTGAAAGAACCGTGCAATCAGAAAAGGAACAGCATAAAAGTAACGTCTAGCTCCCGCCTTTCCCGTGTCAGACATAGGAGACAGTTAAGAAGAGCAGTTTCTAAACTAGTCGATGTCTTCTGGTCTGACTAAACCACAAAACACAAAAACATGCTGAGAACAGAGAAAAAGCAGACGACGTCGGTGCATAGCACTACTGTCGGCACAAGTGGACAACGCTCGCATAGGATTTCCTTGTGCAACTTGACTTACGATTGGCTACTTCACTCAAGCGCAGCAGCAATTGTATTCGGCAGTGGTCCACTTGCCGAATACAATTATTATTTTGCGTGGGCTTTTCTTGCGCAAGTTGAGTAACGATTAGCTACTGTATTGAAGTACAGTGGTCCACTTGCCGAATACAAATACTGTGTGCCTAAAAAAGGTACGTAAGGTTACATTGTACATTGCACCGAGAACACACTGCATTGAATGGAAGGCAAGAAAACTAACTTGTTCAGCTTTGAATCCGAATGTACGTCTAAGAAACTGCGTTATCTTTAGATTCGTTTCTAAACATCCTACCGTGTGTAGAATTGGTGATGTGGTGACGGGGCGCTGAATAAGTTCATTTAAACTAGAAAAATACGAATAAAGCCAACTTGCTTCATTCAAGTTCAAGTGCTAGATTCTATAGGTACTTAGTCTAGTTTCTATGGTCTATTTTCCTGGACGCTCTTGAACGAGATATTGTTAAGCGGCGCGTCTGCCTCAACCGCGCAGAAAGCGACTAAAGCACTCCTACATTACTTGAAGACAACAAACCTGAACGACCGCCTGTAGATTGTGTGTGCTCCCCCGAGTGTGCTTGTGATTGTGTGTACCTTTCTTATCTCTTTGCAACCTCTTTTTCTCCCTCATCCCTTCCCCAGGGCAGGGTAGCAAACTAGATGTGTGTCTGGTTAACCTCCCTGCGTTTCCTTGCATCTTTATCTCTTATCTCTAGTCTAGTTTCCAAGTTGTTTTTAGGGGGTACTTCATACCTTCTGTATCTTCCATGCCCAGCACATTAGCCTGGCCCACAATGACAGTGACAGATAGCACGCGCCGCTACTCGTGTACGGCCGCTACAACACGTAGTACAAGTTTTTTGAAGCGTTCGTAGAAACACGTTCATCACTCTCTGCTAACAATGTTTCACCTATTGTTATTGACAGAATACTGATATAGTAGACAACACGAGAACAATTCAGTTTCATATAGACTATATTTTATCACTTTTCTGACTGACTTGTTACGTTCTTCACACTGACTATTGACTGAAATTCCATGAGGGCACTCGGAAGGTGCATAATCTGGTAAATTGTCGTTTGCTTTCACTATATTCGATCTATTTAATCCGCCCCTGATGTATCGCGTACGCTTACGAGTGGCGGGTTGTCATTGTGACTACGCATGGAATGTCAAACGGAAAGATACAGAAGTAGAGTCGCTATGCGAATAAATGAATAAATAAGTAAAAATGGATGAATAACGTCACAGCGACCAAAAGGGAGGAATAATCAAACAATAATAGGACAACATATACCAGAAAAAATAAAGGATCACTTAAGGACATGCCAACCCAAGAACATGATTCATTTTAGGCCACACCTCAATACATATTTGCAGAAATTAGATTGATAGATAACATTTCTTCACTGATCAGCCCGGACATGTTAGCCTGGTCCATCACATGTATTTCGCAAACTTCACAAATAAACAAGTCCACATTAAATGAAGATGTGTGGCTTGCCGCGAGATCTAATTGAGTCTCTGTTTTTAGGCTTGTTTCCACCTGAAATTGTTCGCACGTGTACTACTGGTTACTGATGAATTTCCGTCCTTGATTCACGACTTATATGCGATGTTTCTCCCGTAACTTGAAGCGTCTAACAAGGCGGTGAAGTGGAGCTCGAAAAAAAAGCAATGGTCATGAACTTCAAAGGCATCATTAGGCGTGGGTATAGGCCATTGGCATCGGGGAAAAAACAGCAGCGCCTGTGCACTGAGATGTACCTACTCTCACCACCGACGGACGAAAGCTTCAAAAGGAAGAACACAATAACGATGGCGTTTTCCAAGACGACCGCCTTCGCGAAAGGTAGGTGACAGTGGGAAAAAAATAATGAAACTAAACAAAATACTACCTTTCTTTCGGCCGTTGAAGTCGGTTAAAAAAGAAATTACAAGAAAAAAAAGAGTTTATGGCTGCTTATGGGACGACTGCCGTAAACAGAAGAAATATGCAGCTACCAGGATATTCAAAAAAAAAAAAAACATTAACGTGCATTGGAGGAAAAAAAAGCGAAGGAAAGAAGTGAAGAATGAAGATTAAGAAAACAATATAAAAGAATACAGAGAATGAAGATGACCGCTGTGCTAAATATGGATTAGTGGCTTGCCAGCCTGACCACCCCGAATCGCTTCCCAGAAGGAAGAAGTGAAAGAATGCGTGGGGGTGGTTTTTATTTACGGTTTATTTTATTTCTGCCCCTCTCAGTAAAGAGACTCAACACCTCGGCACAGGGAGACTGCAGTCCATCCCCCCCCCCCCCCCGCACAATGTGGGCTGCGCCTGGCGATAACCCGAGTGATCTGAGTGGCGGCGCAGTCACGACCGGTAAGGCACGTGCCATGTATCAAAACGAAAGGCCGCACGGGGTGCAACAAGAGTACCCCCAGAAAGGCACCAGACACCGGCCACTATAACGGGCGCAATGTGCAAGCAGTTGCTCGCGGGCTACATGAGGCTACACTCAATACACGCCCCTTGCGCATGTGTCGTTGAGTGTAAAGGGCGCAGGGAAAGAAATAACGTGCAACACAAACATTGATTGATTGATTGATACGTGGGGTTTAACGTCCCAAAACCACCGTATGATTGAGAAAGAACGCCACAGTTGAGGGCTCCGGAAATTTCTACCTGGTGGTTCTTTGACGTGCACCTAAATCTGAGCACACGGGCCTACAGCATTTTCGCCTCCATCGGAAATGCAGCCGCCGCAGCCGGGATTCAATCCCGCGACCTGCGGGTCAGCAGTCCAGTACCTTAGCCACTATACCAGCGTGGCGGGGCGGTTAGCACAAACCGATTGCATCATAATTTTATTGCTATTACACAACGTGTCATACTGTACCAGTCGAAAAATTGCGTTGCGCATCACAGCAAGGCCGTACCTAGAACATTTGAATTCGTAGTAGCGTGGCGATGAATATGGGCACCAGAGATGATCGTTGTTTGGTTCTAAAGCCCAAAAACTACGATATGATTAAGGCAGACGCTGCATAGTAGAAGACTCCGGAAATTTATGATATGTGGGGTTTTAGCATCCCAAAACGACCATATAATTATGAAAGACACCGTAGTGGAGGGCTTCTGAAATTTCGACCACATGGGTTTCTTTAACGTGCACCCAAATTTTATTGCTATAGCACATGGGCCTACAACATTTCCGCCTTCATCGGAAATGCAGCCGCCGCAGCCGGGATTCGACCCCGCGACCTGCGGGTCAGCAGCCGAATACCTTAGCCACTAGACCACCGTGGCGGCAACTCCGGAAATTTCGACCAGCTTTAACGTGCACCTAAATTTAAGCACACGGGCCTCGAACCTCTTCGCCTCCATTGATAATGCGGTTGCCGCGGCTGGTATTCGATTCTGCGAACGGCAGGTCTGCAGTCGAGCGCCTTGACGTGTACACCAGAAAGAAACTTACAGCGACACATAGCGCTCGTTTGATGTACGGTGTTCACGTCCTTTGGTGCGCCACAGCGAAGTTTAAGAAATATCCTAAGTATCTACTCATACCAATCGAAAACCAGTCTGCTAGACAGCGATTTTCATTTATTCCTAATGAAATAATTGGAAGCGCAATTCAACGGGACACAAGAGAAGAGACAAACAAGCGCAGACTGAAACTCAGTTTATTCAGATAAGAAAATATATACCAGAAAGAAGAGAAAGGGAAATAAAAACAAAGGAGAAGGTTCCACCATGATCAGGTGTCGTTGTGTACCGTTGGTTTGCGCTTCCAATTATTCCATTTTGAATTTGTACCAACTAGCCCGCCCGTCAACCCTGCTGCTTTTCATCTATTTTTTGCGTTATCAACGCGTTAAGTAGGGAAGCGCACGCCCGTTATAAAAGACCACACGAAACATAAAAACGTTTATACACAAGTGCTGCAGTCCCTTTGAATCTCATTTTGTTTTGTGTCGCCCTGTCACCCAGTGTACACTGCCATGCGGTGTAATATAGCACCAATTAGCCCACCATAATTAGCATGCCATTCTTCGTGCCCTTCACGTCCATTAACACGCGTCCAAAATAAAAATGAGTGGGCCAAGCTTCTAGAAAAGGGGTTTTCGGGGGGGGGGGGGTGTTGCTCAACGGGAAATGATGATAGTTATGGCGCGAGAACAAAACGACGACACAGAGACAAGAAGGACACGAAAGACACGTCTCTGTGCCGTCGTTTTGTTCTCGCGCTATAACTATCGTCATGCCATACCAACTAGTCCAAGCTGCCACACTTCTAAGTGCAAGTAAGGCCATGATCGCCACTGCCTCTGGAAATAAATGTGCCCGGACTAAGCGCAGGGTGTAATGCAAGAATATGGTCACTGAACAGGGAAGAAGAGACTAAACGGAAGCAAGGCTGCTTTATTAGTTTGCGTCCATTTCTGTGCCTGATCTTTGTCCCCATGTGCCAGCGCAAATATACTTAAAGAGACTAATGGCAATGTTCTTTGCTACTCAAGCGGCAGCACGGCGCAAAGCTAATGTCCTCTTGTCTTCCATCTCTATTTTTGCATTCGACGTGGAGCAGTGCGTTCTTATAAATTGCAGAAATTGGCTTTTCTTGTAAGCCGAAACACCTTTATTAGTGATGCGTAAAGGTACAACACCCCACTGCAGGTCACCAGAGAAACCTGGTCAATATTTTTTTTTTTTTGAGGGGGGGGCAAAGGTATTTAAGGCGTGGGTCTGTCCATCACTTGTATGTATGTAGTAGTACGTAGCCACCGGTGGCACATACCCGCTCCAGAGCGGGTATGTGCACGCACGTAAAGACGGACAGACAGACTAGCAAATGGACTGACGCATGGATGGACGCACGGATGGTTGCGCGGATAAACGGAAGCACGGACGGGCTGACGGATGCTTCGCCCTACTCATCATCATTCCCTCCATGGATATGCTGTGATTTTTTTTTTTCGCAAAGGAGAGCACATTTTCTCAAACGATGGCGTACCGTAGCCTTCTGCCGTACACAGATACCAGTGACAAAACATCATTTAAATCAATGACTTCAATCGGATGAAGAGTGAAAGAAATAATGCGGAGAAAGATTTGCTGACAGAACATAATTACGTGGCTATAAGCCATCTGTCATAGAGATGACAGATACGGCCCAGAGATGTGGGCCAGTAGAGCACGTGAAACAAAACATTAGGCAGGAAGTACAATAAAAAGAAGGCTATACTCGAAGTACCCGCTGCCATCCCGGCAAGAAGGTAACGTGAATGGATGTGAATATGTGGCACACACTGTGAACGTTGGCGGCTGTGAGCAATGTTACAATTATAAATGCCTTTCGTATGTGCATGCAGATAAGTAGCAGAAGTCACGTGCGTGTTTTCACTGTTTCATGAATTGAAATTCTTGTTGTTGTTTTACTTTCATTGGCGCCTTTCCTTATAAGCATGCTAAGCAGAGCCAACGGTCGTGATATGGGACCATCTGCCGTGCTTCTCAACCTTTTCAATCAATGTCATACTATGGCTTTTTTTTTCACGTACGGAATATACTTGCAGCCAGTGAAGGCGCGAACATGTTCTAAAAAGCACATCAATAAGAATAAAGAAAAGGAAACCAGTACGTGCTTATGCAGACCGGTCTTTAACGCAGCATGGCTAGGCGTCGCCCAGGAAGGATAAACACGCGAAAGAAAATGGCTCCGTGCGATGTTCTCCTTTCCGCTTAGCGGCGATGCTCGCATTTGACCCCTGATGAGCGGCACGCGAGGCATCTCGACAATCGCCGCGTTCCACATTGTACAAGCGCAACACCAGGCGGTGATGAGTGCTTTAAAGGAGCATGATAAATACATTCACGGAAGCTGCGGCACAGCCGTCGAGTTGTTACAACTTAGCGAGTGAGTGACCGGACATAGCAACAGAGTGTTTTTAAGTGTGCGCACTTCTTCCGTCGGGCCGGACAGGCATAACGAGCGGCCGCACCTGCAGCGCATGCGCCAGCAGGGATCGTCGTTGTTCTGCTGCGCGGTGTCTCGGCCATATAGTGCGCACCACCGATTTTATGCAGCGGGAGCCGTGGCAACCTAACGAGCGGTTTCTGCCTGTCACGCCGCGTCCACAGAACCCGGCCTCTTTCCTTTTCTGGACTCGCGGGCCGTGGTCCTGCGAACTGTAAGAGGAAAGTCCTGCGTCGCGAACCTTATGATCATACTGCGAACGCTCTTTGACTTTTGACGAGGGATGTATCTCTGGCTCCGTGTCACATAATGACTGTGCATGTAAGCGGTCACGGCGTACCGTTCTGTACGACTTGCGTCTTAGTCGATACGCTCGCGTATAAAAACGAGAGAGGCAGCTAGTGCGCACGTGATCACGGGGACATAGATCAATAAACATGCAAAAACAAGTGCACGTGCATGCACTCACGAGAATCCGTGTGTGCTTGCATACAATGTACGCGAGTGAAAGCAATTGAGTACGTATGATCACAACTGCACGTACACACAGGAACACACACAACTCAGGGACGTACAACGCACATGCTCACAAAAATTAGGCCAGTGATTTAAATAACACTTTAGTATAATAAAAACAGAAGAGAGGCACCATTAAAATACTTTAATCATGACATATATAGTTTCGGAGCAAATTCCAAGTAAAGGTCTTATTACACTAAATGTTCCAGCTTGTCACATATGCAGCAGCTGCAGATCAGCGAAAGAACGAATCTATCTATCTGTGTAGGTCTATGTGATCATCTTAGCATAGAGTAAACGAAACGAAAATGAGTATAGGAAGTATACGATAGTATGACGAAAATGACTCCCTGGTCATGACGTCAATAATGTGAATATACTGTATAGCGGTCGTTGATACTGAGAGGGAGAGAAGAAATACATGAAAGGTGAAACGCAGGGAGGTTAACCTGGCAGAAGTGACCGGTTTGCAACTCTAGGCAGGTATTGGAAAATAGGGGTCGTAGAGAGAACACAGAGAGAGATAAATAAAACGAAACACACACACAAGCATATACGCAGGAAGTGCAAATTAAACACGTTCCGAGAGGTTAGTTGCTTGAACGCAGGAAGTGCAGTTCGGGTGCGCAGCCTCTTTTTGATATGTTCAATAAATAAACTATGTGGTAGATTGTCCAAACAGGTCCTTTAAAAATCCCATCCATCCATCCATCCATCCATCCATCCATCCATCCATCCATCCATCCATCCATCCATCCATCCATCCATCCATCCATCCATCCATCCATCCTATCATCCTATCATCCTATCATCCTATCATCCTACCATCCATCCATCCGTCCGTCCGTCCGTCCGTCTATCTATCTATCTATCTATCTATCTATCTATCTATCTATCTATCTATCTATCTATCTATCTATCTATCTATCTATCTATCTATCTATCTATCTATCTATCTATCTATCTATCTATCTATCTATCTATCTATCTATCTATCTATCTATCTATCTATCTATCTATCTATCTATCTATCTATCTATCTATCTATCTATCTATCTATCTATCTATCTATCTATCTATCTATCTATCTATCTATCTATCTATCTATCTATCTATCTATCTATCTATCTATCTATCTATCTATCTATCTATCTATCTATCTATCTATCTATCTATCTATCTATCTATCTATCTATCTATCTATCTATCTATCTATCTATCTATCTATCTATCTATCTATCTATCTATCTATCTATCTATCTACCTATAAGCTTAGGTCTGGGAGCTCTCATGAACATCTTAGCATATGGTAAAAGAAGCGAAAACGAGTATGGAAGGTAAGATAGTATGACGAAGATGACACGCTGGTTATGATGTCAACAATGTAACAATCTCTTCGCGCTCCTCGTCAAACACTTTTCGCCAGACTCGTGTGGCACATACGTGTATACTTCGGGCGGGTATGTGGGTATGTGTCCCAGGTGATTGGCAGTTTATACCACCCAGGAGTGGCTAGAACAGTAATTGGTAATTGTGACGCAAGAGCATTAAAAAAACTGACATTGGCAGAGTTCCCCCCTTGAACGCAAAGAATAAATGTCAAGATCCCAAAAGGATTTGAACCCCAGCATTCCTCGTGGCAATCAAGTATTCTAAAGCAGAGCCAGGCCTGGTCTTTAAACTATTTTTTAAACAGACCCTAAAGTTCGTTAAAAGTCGATTGTGGTTGCAGTACTGGCTATCCATTTTTATAAATATTACATATTTGCTTCATGATACACCCATTACGTCGGGTTAACGCCAATTGTATTTAAGCGTCTTTCATCGAAGTTGATTTAAGTAGCAGTATGCAGGCCTATACCATCCTCGCCAGCACAAGTGCTAAACGTCAGCTTAGCGCTTCTGGTGTTGCTAATACCTATGTCATGATCGGCATCATTACGCAACTGTAAACAACCGGTTGTACTAAACATATATGACTTTTTAACATATGTCTGCGTGTACAACATTTGTACATATCTTTAGGGTCATTTCGTAGCACCTCTCTCGATAAAAATTACAGCCTTTAAAAAGTCCTTTAACCTTCGCTCTTCATGTCTCGTATAACGAATTTCCGAGGTACGTGGGATCTGTCCAATTCTTAAACATGAAAGTGTTGCAGAAGTCCACCAATACTTCAGTGACGTACTTACGTCACGGGAATGACGTTGAAAAAAATGTTCATGGTCAGACGTCAAAGAAAAATATATATGAAGTGCTGCTTCTGAAATAAAAATTAGTTGCGAGTGTAGCGAGTGTCGTGTTTTCTTGTCCTCTTCGTCCCCATCGAATTTGCGCTACTACACCATATGGTTAAATGATCGAAGAAAAAAGTTCCGTCAACGGGCATTGAACCACCGACTTCTCACTCCGCAGCCACAGAGATCTAGTATACGCTATTCACAGCGCCACAATCACAAATTTCCCGGTTTTACAAACACGCCTTTCACATCTTCCACTTATCACAGTGATTTTGGTCAGTGGGATAGTGCCTCCTTCTAGTTGCAGTGTGATAAGTTGTGCGCGTTCACACGTCCTTCTTTTAAAAGAGCATGGAGGAAAAAAAAGAAGCAGCCAAGTGCTCACGTGGTGCTGCATAAAAGACACTGACGTTCAAGACGCCAAGTGTGAGGGTGCAAGGACATGCGGCGCGACGTCAACAAGATAAGAGATGCCCAATGGTCAAGGAACACGGAGATTTCAGGGACTAATCACTGGTTAGCACGGTAACCCAGCAGTCTGCAATGGGAAGTCGACAAGTGGATCTGAGGGACAGAGAAAGCTTAGGCAGCAGAAGAGAAGGAGAGTTCGAAGATGACGTCGTGAGCAGAAGGTGTCCACCGGACTGGGCGCTGAAGATGGGCTGTCGGGTTTCGGACCCGAGCCAAGAAGACTTCAACGTCATGCCCCCGCTCTGCTGCTCATCCACGTAGAAACTATAGCACACTGTAGTTTAACGTCTTGAACTTCAACATCGTGGGTATGTAAAGGGATTTACTGCGTGCAGTAAACTTTTTATAAAGGTGCAATCCTCTGTATATAGTTTTTCCCTTTATTTGTTAATTAAATGTTTTCTGTGCGTGGAAGCCAACAGCTTTGTTCTTCCTGAAGCACTCGGAGGCTCAGCCCTACAAAGATAATGGTAAGTATATATTGTTACGGGAAAGATTTATTCACCGAGAGCTGGTCTTGCTAACGGCTTCGAGAGCGCCCAGTCAAGCAGGCCAACGGGAGAAGCTTCAGAGTCCAACCCACTACAACCACGTTGTCGTCTTCTTCATTTGGGTGCCAATTCAGCTGTGTCGGTGCGACAGTTCCATACACGTATCTTCACCCCGGCCCGTAAGGCATCGTCTTGGTGCCTGTTAAACGAGCGAGTCGGCGTTGTAGGGCTTGAGACGAGAAACGTGGACCACTTCCGTTCTGGGAGCAGCAGCTGATGAGTTTGTGGTAGCGGCAATCTCGTAGGTCACAGGTGTGACTTGACGAATGACTCGGTAGGGCCCAGCGTATCGCGATAATAGTTTCTCGCAGAGGCCAACAAGTCGAGATGGGAGCCACAGGAGAACAAGAGATCCCGCAGAAAAAACGGCATCTCTATGTCGACGGTCATAAAGAGACTTCTGTGTTGTCTGCGACGACGATAACCGAGCACGCGCTACCGCACGTGCCGTGAGGGCACGGGTGATTGCATCCTGAGCGTACGAGGTGGAGGATGGGTGGTCTGATGAAAGCAATGTGTCGAAGGGCAATAAGGGATGACGTCCGTAGAGTAGATAAAAAGGGGAGTAGCCCGCTGTTTCATGGCGCGACGAGTTATAGGCGAAGGTTACGAACGGAAGAGCTATGTCCCAATTGGTGTGGTCGGTAGATACGTACATGGAAAGCGTGTCCGTCAATGTGCGGTTTAGTCGCTCCGTAAGGACGTTAGTCTGAGGGTGGTAAGATGTGGTGAAGTTGTGACGGGTAGCACAAGATCGGAGTAGATCATCAACCACACGAGATAGAAAGTAGCGACCACGGTCTGTGAGCAGGTGAGTCGGAGCGCCGTGCTGGAGAATAATGTCGTACAGCAGGAAGTCGGCAACGTCGGTTGCGCAGCTGGTTGGTAGCGCTCGAGTGATTGCATACCGAGTGGCATAGTCTGTGGCCACTGCAATCCATTTATTTCCAGTTGTAGAAGTAGGAAAAGGGCCTAGCAAGTCCAACCCCACTCGATAAAATGGCTCGGCTGGAACTTCAATAGGTTGAAGTAGACCGGCAGGGGGAGTCGTAGGCTTCTTTCGGCGCTGGCAGAGGTCACAAGATGTGACGTAACGGCGAACAGAGCGGTACAGACCCTTCCAGAATACTCGTCGTCGAATGCGGTCGTAAGTTCTGGAGACTCCTAGATGTCCAGAAGTTGGAGCGTCGTGGAATTGTCGCAGAACATCCTTTCGCAGGTGATGCGGTACGACGAGTAAAAGTTCGGCGCTGTCGGGGTGTAAGTTGCGGCGGTACAAAACGTTGTCTTGAAGCAGGTATCTGCTAAGAGAAGGATCAGCATAACGCGATTGAAGGCGGTCAATGATGGTGAGCAGCGATGGATCTCGGCGCTGTTCGTCAGCCACGTTCAGAAAGTCAGTGATGGCTAAAACGCAGGCTTCGGATTCCAAATCAGTGGAGCTAGGTGGATCAACAGGGTGCCGGGATAAGCAGTCGGCATCGCTGTGCAGCTTTCCAGATTTGTAAACAACCGAGAACGTGTACTCCTGTAATCGAAGTGCCCATCGGCCGAGTCTTCCTGTAGGGTCCTTAAGCGTCGACAGCCAGCAAAGCGCATGATGGTCCGTGATGACTGCGAACGGACGTCCGTATAAGTACGGACGGAATTTCGCAATAGCCCAAACGAGGGCTAAGCATTCCCGCTCAGTGATGGAATAGTTTTGTTCCGCTTGCGACAAAAGACGGCTAGCGTAGGCTATCACACGGTTGGTGCCATTCTGTATCTGAGCGAGTATAGCACCAATGCCATGGCCGCTTGCATCGGTGCGAAGCTCTGTTCGAGCCGCTGGATCAAAATGAGCCAACACAGGTGGTGATGTGAGGGCGGTAATTAGCGACGCGAAGGAATGTTCTTGGTCCCTTCCCCAAGAAAATGCCACATTCTTTTTTAGGAGATCCGTGAGGGGCCTAGCAATATCCGCGAAATTGAAGACAAAGCGGCGGAAGTATGAGCAGAGCCCAATAAAACTGCGAACTTCTTGTGTGGAACGCGGAACCGGGAATTTTCGGACTGCACGGACTTTGTCAGGGTCGGGTCGAACACCAGTGGCGTCAACAAGGTGGCCGAGTAGTTTAATCTGCCGACTTCCAAATGAGCTTTTCGACGAATTGAGTTGGAGACCAGCGCAACGAAAAACGTCAAGAATTGCCGAGAGACGAGACAGGTGGCTTTCGAAGGAGGGCGAGAAAACTATTACATCATCCAGATAGCAGAGGCAGGTCGACCATTTGAAACCGCGAAGAAGAGAGTCCATCATACGTTCAAAAGTAGCCGGGGCATTGCACAAACCAAAAGGCATGACCTTGAATTGGTAAAGGCCGTCGGGTGTGATGAATGCCGTCTTCTCGCGGTCGCGGTCGTCGACCGAAATTTGCCAGTATCCGGATCGAAGGTCAAGGGACGAGAAATAGTTGGCGCCGTAGAGGCAGTCGAGCGCATCATCAATTCGAGGTAAAGGATAAACGTCCTTCTTGGTGATCCGATTCAGGTGGCGATAGTCGACGCAAAAACGCCAGGTGTTGTCCTTCTTTTTAACTAAGACCACAGGGGAGGCCCAAGGACTCGATGACGGCTCAATGACGTCTTTACTGAGCATTTTCTCGACCTCCGTCTGTATTACTTGGCGCTCAGCACGTGACACGCGATAAGGGTGTTTGTGAAGTGGACTGGCGTCGCCGGTGTCGATGCGGTGGGTTACGGCAGTTGTGCGGCCCAGGGGACGGTCGTCAACGTCAAAGATATCCAGGTAAGAAAATAGAACACCCCGGAGCGCCGCAACTTGGGAAGGTAAGAGGTCACTGGATATCATTTTGTCGAGGAACGCCTTATTTTGCGACGTGATGACAGGTTTCGTCATGGTCTTAGTGTCAGGTGTAAAAGAACAAATCGAACATTCATCAAGGGTGGAAAGATCGGCTAAAGTGATGCCTTGGGGAAGCACTTGGGTCGACGTAGAGAAGTTCAGGACTGGAAGTAGCACCGTGTTGTTAGCAACAACCACTATATAAAGAACATGCATATATAAGAACAAGCGGCAAACTAAATAATTCATTATTACTGTGGCCTCCATGATAATCACCTGCAAGCATAGGTTGGCAGAACTTGAGGAGCTCACACAGATTCACTCACGATATATAATTGGAGCTTTGGGCTGACTCGGACTCCTATTCACGAAAGTTTTCCTGGGCCGAACTAACCGGGACTCACACTCACGGAAACGTACTTCGGCGGAACATACTTGGGCTCAATCTCACCAAAAAAATTACTCACCCGGACTCACTCAGACAAACTCACGGCTCAATCTGAGTCGGGATAGGAGTCGACTCTTGAGTCCCTAACTTTACAATTACCTTTTTTGAGCATGTTGTCAATGCTCTTTAACACCAATATCCCACGTAATCGGTGCTTTTCTTGCCACCTTTTGACGCAGTATCTTTGAAAACGGGTTCTGAATTCTTGAAAACCAGTAAGGTATATTTATCAAGAACTCTCCTGTAAAGTTGGTGAGGCGGGGGGTGGAGAACGAGGTCCCTCCCTACGTAATTGTTGCCTGTGATGAATAAATATTGACAGTGTGTATGAATGACACTGCTTTTAAATACCTGTGAGTAGTTGTGAGTATAAGCGGGAATCGAGGCAAGACTGATGGTAAAGCTGAAGTTGACTAGATGGGACCTTAGGTCGGCAAAAGAAAGTGGAACTCTCAGATTCACACAGGAAAACTATATTGCTCTTTAGAATCACTCAGACTAGGACTCACCAAAATTTTCCTGAGTAGAACTCACTTGGACTCTCCAAAATTTTCCTGAGTCGAACTCACTCGGACTCGGACTCACCAAAATTTTCCCGAATAGAACTCCCACGGACTAACACTCATGCAACATTTCTTCATCCGGATTCACTTGGACTCTGAATTACGAAAATATTGCTCACCCCGACTGACTCAGACTCACGGCTCGATCTCAGTCTGAGTAAGTTCAAGTGAGTCGACTCATGAGCATTATTCGCCGACCCATGCCTATTACTCGTGTTGCTGCGCGTCCATCCCATTCGGTGCGTTTTCAATACAAGTGAAATATTGTCAACGCCTTAACACGCCGCGAAATGGCGACCTCAGTAGTTCAAGTATCAGCCTGGCTTATAGCGTGCATTCAAATAAAAAATAGCTACAGCGCCCGCGTTCGCCCTGCGAAAAATCTTGTCCGTGCTACTGCAGTGGGGGGGGGGGGGGAGGGTGATACGCTTAAAATTTTCTTCTAGTTCAACCATAGTGCTCAAAGACACTTTACGATGCCCCGGAAGTGCTACCATAGCCCAAGTTTTGGGTCCGATAGGCGACGATCTTCTGGCTATCACGCCTCTTTTTCTGATTACGTTCTCATCGGTGACATATACATATAAGACAACGGTTTGTTTCATCACTGATAATGGACGCAAGTCGCCGGTATGGAGATGTGCCACCATACGCGAACTTCGGCGCATCGACGTTAAGCGGTGCTATAGCTGCCAAACATATACCGTGTGCACTCTCTCCTATATTGTTGTACAGTAAATGTTCAGTTACTTCTTTAAGGGCATGTTTCACTTTCGTGTTATACTGATATGATGGAGTGATCAACCAAGTTCTTATACACGACTACACGTTAAGAAGCTTATAATCTCAGTAGTGTGAGTCTATGAGGCCTAATTGCTTTCGGTAAAATGTCATAGTCGACAACAGCGTCGTTTCCTCATCACTGTCACATGTGACATACGCCGCAGAAGGTTTTAATTGTTTGCCATTTGCACATTAAACTGCACTCGTGTACTTGTTATGTTGTGCATCAGTTTTGAACAACGATCGGCTCTTTTTAGTAAATAAGTGCTTGTTAACCCCGTACAAAAAAAACTAGCATCCTCATCAATGGGTATGTGCCCGAGAAATTGGGTAAATTGACCTATTCACAACTGGTCCACTAAAATAAAGGCAACACTTAGCACGACAAGTAAGAACATGCCGCAAAAGTTGTGTGGCCTATCGGAAATATAATCGTACACGGATATGTGCCGAAGAAATGGGGTAAGTCTGAGGCACGACATCACAAACATGACATGCCCTTGTCGTGTCTGTGACTGTTTGTGGTTTACCACGAATCTCTCAGCGCTGAGGATCAATGTAGAAACATAATAGCATCATCCACCTAAAACTTAGCAATACTCTGGAAGTAGTCTAGAAACAGCCTGCATCATCTAGCTAAGGCCTAGAACTAAGCTAGAAGCAATCAGATCAGCCTTCAGAATCATCCAGTTTTGCTGTTTCAAAAGCTCTCGCGGCGTAGCACAAACTTCACCTATTTTTTTTTATTCTGTTTTAGATATGGGGATAAAACTGTTACGTATTATGTGTTTATTGTAATAATTGTGTAGCCGTTTTTTGTATTTTGTTCATAAATGTGAATAAACTATGCCCATATTGTATGTGCACTAATCTGCCACACACATTTCTCTACAGCATGTCCTTCAGTATTGCAGGAATTTCGTCCATAAATGAAATGTCTATTGGCATATATCCGTAACCTACAGATGCATTCGCTATATTCCGAAATGCTTTCGGGAGTGGTGGAGTTACCAGCCCATCTAAAACAGCTAGAAACATTGAGAGAGACAGAGAAAGCAAGCAAGGCTAAGAGAAAAAAAAAATAAGCACTGAAGGCACGGCGGATAAAGTGTATAACAAGAAACGCACCTCTAAGCGCGGCCGGCATGCGTATAGACGGGAAGCCGATAAAATTGATCCGCGTCACACGGCCGCAAAAATTAGGCCAAAGCGGAGCAAAAGCTTCAAGGTATAGAGTTCATTAGAGCGTGAGGCGTTGAGCCATCAGAAAGTGTGTTTTCCGTTACGCTTAGTGTCAGCCGCCCCTATCTACCGCCCTCCGCACGCCACCGTAAGCCTGCGCAGCGTTGACAGGCATGAAGCGAAGTGAGGCAGGCTTAGCGGGCAAGCAATTAAGATGCTTCTATAGTGATGACCCCCGACAAAACGCGATAGCGCGGCCAGGCCATGTTTGCTTAAGAAATTAAATTTACCTTGTGATGTTTCTATGGCTTTAAAAACACTGACAGCGCTGGCTTATCGGCACCATAGATACGAAGCTGTATATTTAAAGGTGACCCAGGAACGTCGGCTACGTGCGACTCTACGCATAGATAGCGTGACTCCCATTTGCATCTGAAGCGTGAAGCAGCACATCATCGCTACACGGCAGCGGTGGACCCGCGCCAATTTTCGCACGTTTACGCCTCGCGTGCGTCAGGGGATGCATCGTTTCCTGCCCCATTCTGTCAGCGTCGGGGAATGGCGGAAGCTCCCGATGTTCGGTAGCGCAGAGGCAGAGGGAAAGGGGAGGATTACCGCTGTCAAAACAAAACGCAAAAGAAAGTTTTCCTGGCGAGAAGAGTGCACAGCCTTGGTACGTGAAACTCATCACTGTTTTGACAGCGGGTCACTGGCAACCCCTGTTATCCTTATGCACACGCACGTACACAACAGTCAGATGGCACGTGAGTGGCCGGAAGCATAGAAATGCAGTGGATGTAACTTTGACGCCTGCCGCCGATCAAGTGCGCGGCTAGGAACAGGAGCTACAGCCGCGTCGACGAGTCGTCGCAGACGAGTTGAGACACTCGCGCTGTAAGTTGACGAGCGCGAGCGCTAAAAGCGCTGTCTCGAAGAAGAAGGAAAAAAGAAAATGGCGAAGGACGGGCCTGGGGGGAAACTGACATCCTGACAAGATGGCAGAAAGGGCCCCAGGCGCCTTATAAATGTAGAACACTGCGCGAGACTGCGTGTGGCGCGAAGCCTTCTGCGAGGCGGCTGAGGAGATCGCGCAAAATAGGAACACGTTCAACGTGCCCGTTCATGGCTCGTGCATTCGAAGTTTTACAGAGCAGCTTCTTTCCGGCTCCGCGTGAGATCGTCGACGAGTGAGACTTAGCAACTCCCGTCCGTGCACGCCGCGTGGCAGTGCTTGTTTTCGTCGAAGGCACTCGCATAAGTGTTCCACCTATACTGCGACAAATGCTCAACGTCATGCACGTGTGTTTCTGGCTAAAAGTGAGCTGCCCGAAAAGCTCGAATTGACGTCATGTAACGGTAGTAAGCATTACCGAGTTATATACGTATTATCAAGAGGTCATGACCTTGAAGAAGGAAGCAGCCGGCGTGCCCAAGATGAAAGTATCTATTTTACAGAACTTGTGGCCGGGAAACAGAAACTCAAACTACAGCAAGCAATGCACGCTGAACACTGATACCGGCTAACAGAGTGTCGGCCGTCGACAATCTGATCCGCGGTGTAAGGCACGCCGATATTCATACATGCGTCATCTATGGCTCTAGCACGAATGTTCTTGAGAAAATGTGACTATCTTCGTCTTGCGTGTAATCGTCACAGAACAACCTCACGTTATCAGGAAGCTTCACGATCTCTGGGGAGCGGTCTGCGCTAAGCGTTGCTATATAAATCTTCTGTGGTTGAAACTGACATTCATAAAGCAGAAAGTGGGCTTCTTCATAAAGCGGATACTTCACTAAGTGGTCTGGGGATGACCACAACTGCAGCTTGTTTGGTAAAGCATCAGACACGTTATTCAAAGGTCGCAGGTTCGCATGGTCCCTGCCCGCATAGCAAGTTATGCTTTCCTCCGCTTATCTTTCTTCCAATTTACATTGCAACTACTTCAGATAAAAGCTCCTATGCTTTACTTGACATCATTGTCAGTTAGTTCTCGTTAACTTCTTAACTTCTCGTTGTTCAGTAGACCGCAAATGTTTCTGTGCTGGAGGTATCAATATGCTTTCTGCGGTGCTCAAAATATCAAGCGGAGTTCCTTATCGTGAGTCAACAGGCTCCCTTTGTCATATATCAGAGAAGTCGGATTCAGACAACTTTTTTCCTGTTTGATTTACTGGTGGCATCACAACGACGCCTACCTTCAAAGGAACAAAGGCCAAGACATCCAATTAGGCACGAGTGGTGATTCTAATGGGACCTCACAACGTCCAGATTGCTATCGGTATTGATGGACATCAACACTCCGGTGCAAATTAGCTGCGTAAATTGAATGCGGTGACCCAGCGGGCAAGCGCGCTTGAGGTGGTGTATAATTAAGCAGCTATACTTTGCGGAAGGCATGCGGGGTGGCAGCGACTAATTAATAGCGCTCGATGTGCCCACGTGCCTAATAAAAGACACAATAGGCACAATGGAGTGTGACGTTGCACCTGAAAGCGGTGCACATAACATTTGACACCAGGCTTGCGGTTTGCGGCGAAAAATCAAAGCGCGTCAAATTTTGCTTGGAGAAGCATGTGGATTGTAAAAAAATAAACGGCATCGCTCCAATGGATGACATCGTGCAACCGGGGTGGCGCCAAAAAGGGCTCGAGGAGGATGGCCCCCCACATTTTCGCCCCCTTCACGAAGAGCAAGCATATTCAAAACACAACAAAAACACAGCGCACAGTGATAGCTGCACCAGGTCTAAGGATGTGTGTCTACGTGTAGAAATTATGACTGTTTTTCAGCACTGCCACCAGGGAGTGCGCTCCCACCATTGGGTGGGGTACATGACCGGCCTAAGGCGCTCTTGTATTTTTGGCTTTATTTAATTCAAAGTGCTTATTTCACGATCATAGCTTATGAACGAATAAAACACATTATAATAGTATCGTGGATTCATGTCTCTAAACCATGAAATAAATGATTAAGAGGGGCGCGGTAGTTGTGGGCTCTAGAAATTTTGACCATCTGCGGGTTTTAACGACCACACACAGTATACACACGCCTCTGGCATTGCGCCTTCATCGAAATTTAACCGCCACGGCTGGAATCGAACCCACGACGTTCGAGTCAGCAGCCAAGCAGCGCAACCACGACACCCCCGCTGTGCACGACCAATAAAACAAAACAAAAGAAGTAGCCTATGCAGCAAAAGAATGCCGCGTGCTATGATGTCAGGCAGCGTGTGACTTCTTGATTGCCCCCACCCCCATTTCCTTCCCTATTCGGTCTCCACATCACCGTAGTCGAGGAACATAAACTGTCGTCGCAAATATCAGAACCGAAAATGAGTTTCGGGAACCTCTGAGCTACGAAGTGTGCCCACAGGACCTATGCTGGATCACGTGCGCTGACGATACGCTGTGTCACGTGTCCCACAAAGGGAGGTCATACATTTCGCCGACGTCCCGTACTGAGTGTTCAGTTTTTGGTCCGATGCTTCGAAACTCCTGCACAGACATGGTTGGCGGCGACGCCGAGAATAGCGAGCCGGCGACGGGGCTCTTCGTTGCTCACGCGGAAAGGCCCGCTTGACTTAAGGCCAAGCAGGCAGCCGGCATACGTGGCGCGGCACAGCCCAGCCGTGAGCACGAAGTCCGGCCGCAATTACAGTGTCAGAGGTGGTGGCTGGCATAAAGCGGGACCGCTGCAGCGTGCGCTATACGCACCGCCGCAGCCGGGTCACGTTTGCGTCCCCGGCGCCATCGAATTGATAGCTGCTGCATCGAAGCTGCAGTTGGAGGCGCCGCTCGACGTATGCGATATGTTAATACGTCTTCAGGGACCACTTTCGAATGTGAGAGGAAAGAAAGAAGCGCCACGTGAAGGATGAAGATGAAAATAAACAGAGGAAGGACAGAACAGGAAAGACATTGGAAGAGAATGTATACGCAAGCTGCCTATAGAGGATCACCCAAGCACGGAAGGAGAATGAAGTACGGTACTCAGAGCAAATAGAGAGCTCTATCAGGAATATCTAATTCAGGCTTAGTTCCTTGAGGAATCACGTATAACCGCTCATGAATAAATGGTACGTAGGAATACTTTGTAGAATCGCCTGGGGGCCGGGTCAGATTGCCATATCCAAAACTACGCGATGCAAGATATACTGCTGTTGCTTGCAGGCTTTCGAAAGAAGCTATATATGCTGCACTTAACAGTACTTCCAGGTATGATGCTGCCCGGACTTTTATCATTGATAGAAGACTCTGTATCTGCAAGACATTAGAAAAGCGCCTGGCCTGCGCGTAAGGCGTAGCCCAGTCACAGCGAAAGCAAGAAGAGTGGACCTTCAGAGCCTTTTCTAAACACTCATTGGGTAACTACTGCAATCGCACTTACTTGATACCCACTACGACATTATTAATAAAATTTTTTTGGTAGTAGGCTGGCATTTACTACGTTATTTTTCGTCATTCTTCTGGGAAACAGGCTATCCGCCAAACACCTGTAAGGAATATTGTGAGAATTGTTCATGCAGTGACTGACGACGATGAGGAACGATGCCTGAAGTGGACATGTGCCTCAGTTAATGGGTGAACAAAAACAAGCTTTTGTACCAAAGAAAAAACAAAAAATTCACAGCATATTCATAGAGCGAATGATGATGAGTGGGGCGAAGTGTCCGTCCTTCTGTCCCTGCGACCATTCAGCATCCGCCCGTGCGTCTGTCCGTCCATCCATGCGTCAAACAGACAGACAGACAAACGACGGACGGACGCGGACAGCGGGTGATTCACGGTTTGCTGATAAAACCTTCCGAAGCTTCGCTCCACTCATCATAATTCCTTCCGGGGACATGCTGTGAGGTGGTTACTACATACATGCATGCATACAGGTGCCACTGACAAGCTTAAGAAAATCGTAACTCATGAATGGCTTCCAAATCGTGTAGCCATTTTTTTTTCAAATCGATGTCGTAGTTTACCTTTACGAATGCCGCTGCGAATCTTTTTGTCTTTTTATTTCCTATTTGCGGGTGGGAGGCGCTACACTCAAACCTATCATTTAACTGGTCAATAAAAGCAGCTGACTTCCGTGACCAGAACCCGTGCACTGGAATTTTCCTTGTGCATCGGTACACCCCATTACGTGTGCTCTACATCGTCCCACACGTACCATAAATTGCATGATTTAGCGGTGTACCCGATGGGGCCTCTTAGTTACACACTCGCGTCTCGGTCGTGCTGAGAACACGTGTCGCGGCATATTTAAGCGCATCCTATACATATTCCTCGCACATGCCACGCCATCAAAATTCGTGTATGGCTTTTGCGAGAGAGCTCTGCACTTAATCTCTTTCTTTGGCGAAATTTCCATGAGCTTCATTAATTCGTTGGCGTGTCGATCGGCTACCGGTCATAAAGCTTCCCGGGCAATCCTTCAAGCGCGGCTTCGATCTGTTGGTGGCATGATGGATGAACCCGACGTCCTTTTTCCGGCCGCGAATCACGGACACTTAGAAGAACCGCGAAGGAAAGGGCGAGCATAAAATATACTGGGAGAGGGATTTCGCATTGGACAAATATTGACGCCAATGAAAAATCAAAGCCAAAAGGAAAAAAAAGTGAAGCAAGTGCAAGAGTAAACGTGAATGCAAAAGTAGAGATTATAGATTTAGAAGACGTGACGAGCAAACACAAGAACAAAGAAGTGCAGGGAAATAAACGAATGTAAGACGGAAACTGAGTAAGAAAAAACGCCGAACAAGCGGCTCGATTTCGAAGGCAAATGATGCAAAGGCAAACAGATGGATGGGGCGAATAGCGAAGATAATACGCAAAACAATCGTGCCACGGCAAACCACGCAGTGGCAAAGAGGGTGATTCGAGCGAATAGTATTGACCACACCTGAGTGTGGCGAAGCGAATACCTGGCCAGGTGCACGATGGTTGGCGTGCGCTGAACTGAGCCGCTCGCAAAGAAAGGGAACTGCGGCATCGATCAGGCGAGAAAGCCCTTGGGCCCGCAAATTTATTCGGACGTTGACGCATGGCTGCGAGTCGCCAAGCCTAACGAATGCGAGCCCAATGGCCCCTACGGATGTCAGGAGGAACGAGGGAAGCACCCTCCGTCAAGCAAGGCGACAGGACGTGCCACCGAAGTTTTACGAGACGTGGAATAACGGAGCGAGGAAGGAAACAAAAGAAAAAAACAGCAGTGCGTGCGTTTGGAAGTGAATGAAGAGGTTCTGTTCTAAGAAAGCCCGCCGCACACCTGCCGTCAGAGGTTGTAGAAGTGCAGCCTCAGGCAGGTGTGCGTAAAGATTTGAGAGTACCATGTCTCTTCTCTGCTCCGTTTCTTACTTCGACTTTTTCTTTTCAAATATTTCTTTTGTTGATTCGAAGAACAGCCTTTTTTTTTACACTGCTGAAGAAGGAAAAAAGAAAACAGTCTAGACGTGCACTACCTCTTCCAACTAATGAGCGCGCAGTGTACCGCCTTTCAGAGCACCGCGTTGGTCTCGTTGGTCGCTGACGTCGTAAGTCGCCTGGTTTGGGGAAATTCGTGACTTGTGTAGCTCGGTATAACTTTATTATGTAGACACTGCGCTGAAACTCACCAATAAAAACAAGTAAGTACGTCACTGCGCATATGGCATATACAGCAGAAACGTCAAAACATTTCGAAGATACCTAAACTGGCAGGGCTTATTTTAAGTGCTGAGCTTTTTAGGGGGCTGGGATAACCTGTGCTGCCATATGCTGTCATCTCATGCAGCCGGAGCTTGGAATAACGCAGATGAAACTGTGAAAAGCATCGCCATTTTTTCTCGTGCTTTCACCAAAAGAAACTCTTCCTCCTCTTGTTTTTGAACACCCTGATCAGGATAGAAATAAGTAAAAAATAAGAAAAATACAAAACATTTGGAAAAGAAAAAAAAACAGGAATGAAAAAAAGGAGGAAAGAAAAAGAAAACCGAAAAGAATAAAAAAGGCTGCCTTTACATAGTTGCGCACTTCCTTCAGGCTTCGTATTATTGGTGCAAGCTGCCTTAATAGTATTTTTTTATTATTTCAGTGACATTCATTCAAATATGACTGAGTTGCTCTAGTTGTCTTTAGAGTAACCTACCCTCAGATATTATTTTTTTGCGACTTAGACTTAGCATTAGGACATAGTATTGTGTTTGCATTCGTGTATTAGACTTGCGCAGTTAGGCCCGTGTTTTCTATGAAGTGAAGCAGCGTCTTGGGGAATCTGCTGTCAACCTAGCTAGAAGGACCATGTGTACGGAAAGCATGGTTTATTTCTGGTAACAGTAAGTGAATAACAACAGAGCCGGAGCACTTACTGTTGCAAGATTACAGTAACGTTATTTCAGGGGACTGACCGTATGTTCCTTTATTCGAGCCACCCTAGAAGGGTGATTAGCCATCCTTCAATCCAGTAAAGTTGACTTCCTTTTTAAACACCTGTTCAAACATTGGGTGTCGAATGAAATGTGTTTCGTGCTTCATTACTGGTTTGACCGAAGAGGCGTTACTAGTAATGCCAGTAGGCCGTGATGTTTGCGCCGGTTCTCACAGCCTTTGTATAAGCTGGGGACAAAACTACCCATGCGAACAGCGCTGTTTAAAGGGATTAATTCAGGAGCTGATTCCTCGTGTAAAACGCGTACATTACTTTGAATTGGTCGTCTTAAACACACGTAATGTGGACCTTCCACGGTTGTTCGACGCCATCACCGATTTCAGCCGTGGGTGGGAAAGTTTCTGTGTCGTATACGAATCGGCAGGTGCGACGCCAGCAAAAGCATGCTACGCAGTCGTTAGACGCCGTCCAATTACCGACTGCAAACGGCGATAAAGACGGGGAAGTGCGCGTGGGACAATGTCGTTATACCGGGACCCGCCGTTGTGCCATCGCCAGGTCAAGCCCGCTTCGCAAGTTTGACGCCGTAACGCGCTTGCAACAAAGAGATTGTGCCTATGTGTGTGTGTGCCGGCGCCTTTGACCCCGCAATGGCGGAGGCGTGGCTGGGCGCAGACACCAGGCGGCCTCCTCGCGATGCTGGCACGCTCCGCTGATGCTTGTGTGCAGTCCACGCAGCCAGGCAACGGCGCGCAGCGTTCCCAGTTGAATTCAACTCTGTCAACGGCAGAGCGACGACGAATGTCCAAGACGGGCATTCTGTGAGAAATCAAAACACGTGTAGTCCGCGTAAAAGCATGGCTGCTTTCTTTGTGGTAAGGGTTAGTCGCAGGGCATTGAATGGCTTAACCTGAAAGAGTCATGTGCCGCTTCGGCGCGACGTTTATGAACGACCGAGCCCGACCATGTTTGGCCAGAGACGCATGGACTGTCGGTGAGCTAAGCAAAGAAGGTGCCACTTCCCGCTTGCACAGTGTTCATTTTAAATTCAAAGCATTTGTTAGCGAACGTAAGCCACTTTGACCGTATCTATCTATCTAACTGTCTAAGTGCCTTCGTCTTGGCGCTATGCTGGTGGTATCCTTAACTTTACACATACCAAAGTGCGCATGGGAGAACATTAGTGTATGACGAACATGACCAACAAGCCATTACATCAATTGCGTGACGTATACATGAAGCGTACGTCATAAAACCCTTTCCTTCAGTCACGTGGGACACATAGCCCGCACACCATAGCTTATGGATTACGGGTACGTGCCCCAGTTTGTGTCAAACTAGAAACAGTGATTACAAGATTATGTGATTGATATGTGGGGTTCAAGGTCTCAAAACCACTATATGATTAGGAGAGACGCCGTAGTGGAGGGCTCCAGAAATTTTGACCACCTGGGGTTTTTTAACGTGAGCCCAAATCTGAGCACACGTGCCTACAACATTTCCGCCTCCATCGGAAATGCAGCCGCCGCAGCCGGGATTCGATCCCGCGACCTGCGGGTCAGCGGTCGAGTACCTTAGCCACTAGACCACCGCGGGGGGGGGGGGGTGATTACAGAACTGGAAAAAGCTTTACGCTATCACGTTATGAAGCAATTGTGTCACAGAAAGTGTGTAGCAGGCCTTAGCAACGGTGTAGGTGAGGAAAAAAAAAGGAGGAATGCAAAAACTAGGAAATCGCGTGTACAGCAGCAATCGAGCACAGACATTCAGTGATTCAATGAAATAAATCTACCGCAAAGCAACGCCGGGGCTGCAAATGGCTTACGAGAAATAACGTTATAATGACGTCATATCGCGCCAACGTTAATTGTACGTGCAGTGTTCTCTGTTGGTATTTATGGCAATGTAATAAAAATTACATATTTACTTCTGTAACTCGCCAAACTATGCTCATCTGTTGCACAACCCGGAGACTGTGAAAGACTGCAAGACTGTGAAAACCACTTCTTCGATGTGCTCGTCATCGAACCACAGCGTGAAGCTCATTTCGATAGATCTCACCCTTCTTTTCAAATGCAAATACCGTCGTTACGTTGGAACCTTCACTCTAAGCCGAAAAGAACTAAAGTGGGGTACGCCATTGGTTCTTTAGGGGACTAAGTGGGCTGCCGCAGATTTTTAACCAAATTTGGACTAACTCCAAGGGTTCAACTGTTAAACTGTTAGCCCCTAGCACTTACTACACTTGGTTTAAATTTTAGTCCAAGTAGAAAGCTCCAGTGGAACTAACAGTTGAACCATGTGGACGAATGGCAAAAAAAAAAGAAATGGTAACTCTGCACTTGTGGGGTATATTTTATGTTTGTTCCTTCCAATTTAATAAGCACTGAATAACGCAGTATACTGGTCATGAAACACACACACAAAACACCGCCAACACTGACCGCCCGCACAATACTACAGTAAACGAACTATCGGATATATACAGCACAGTATTTTGACCTCCCATGTAGTGCCAGTGGGCGACTTTTACTCAGCTTAAAAAACAATAAACATTGACACCATAACGTGAAAATATACATGGGCTAATTCGTAACACCGGAGCGCACCGATCTTTTAATATTGATCCATCTAATCTTCAACACCCTTCCAGTCAGATAATACGAGTTATCAGCTCGCATTCGATGATGTCGGCTGAACGATCGTTCGCAGTGCTGGTGCACGAGTCCGCAAACACAAACATAGCAGCGGCGCTCATGCAAAAAAGCCGGCGAAGCAGTCAAGCACCCCAGGGATGCCACACCGTGTCGGCGTGCCGACGGTGTCGTATAGGCTTACGAGGAGTACGGCTCAATCGACCACCAGCGATCGCGACATGCGGCTCGCGTGTAATTTTTGTCGTCGATATTTTATAGCAAAAAATGAACAATAGGCAGGTGTCCAATGTTCACGGTGCCTTACGGAGTGATGTAAATATCTGTATACTTACAGCGACAAGACCGTTCACAGGCACGGTTCTTTTATTGTGCAAGTCACTCGCTGTTCACCGCCGGCCGCACGCTTAGTCGTCTCCGCGATCGCCTTCACGCTTGATGTTTGACAACAATTGTCGCATGTAGAAAAAGACATAAGCTTATCTGAGCTTTAATGCAGGAGACATTATTTTTTGCGAAAGAAATTGTGTGTGACGTTTCCTTCGCGTGTGCCGGCAATGCACTCACACCGGCAGCCACCTTGATACCGATGACGTACGAAACCTACTTTTTTTAGATATCACTTTGAAGTTGTGGCCAGTGGCATTAAATGTATACGACCGCTGATGAACTGCTTACTTTTAATAGCGTCGTCAGTGTTCTTCGTAGTTGTAACTAATTCAGCACATTGAAGCGAGTTATCTGCGTTGCCCGCGTTCGCGGAGACTTGGTTTCGGCCTGTCCGTGCTGGCATGGTGAAAACGCGAGGGCACTTGCTGTGTGCACTGACTGCGCGTTGTAGTTGCCTCTCATAACATCTTCTATTCATTTCATAGTGCTTCGCTTTCACAGTGGTGTATAGCACATATAACTTATTTTCGTGATCGCCGACCGTGCCAAGCATTGCAGTGCAGCATCGACAAAAAGCGATCACGGCGAAGTTACCCTCCCCCGTTGGTCCCTTCATTGCCGGGCGTTTGTCACGCATTTAGTCCCTGTTGGACGAACCGTACATCTGTTGGTTTAATGAATGCAGTTAGTCCAAATTTGTCAAATTTCGACTTAGAGTGTTGGGCGTCAGTGTAGTCGACCATACCTGGTTTTTTCACCACGGAGCATAATGGCTCCGTGGTTGAAATCCGCTACCCCACTACAAAAGGCACACACGCTACTGCGCCTGTTTTCTTAAGACCACGTAGTGGGTTCACAGAAAATTCGAAAATGTTTGAAAAGTGTTTGAAGTACGCCCTACGAACAAGATGTCGCGATTACGTTCAACTCCTAAAGGTGAAGCTTTAGGGTCCCCTAATTTTCTTATTTGATAAGTAAAAAAAGAAAAAGAAAGCTATAACAGAAGGGAAAGGGAGCTAGGTGAGCGATCTAAATATGCGCCACCAAGCTAAGTTATCTAAGGCGCGACTGAAATGGGGCCGTCAACATTGGTTGGTACCATGGGAAGCATGCACACCAAGACCAGAGAAAAGCACGTTAATTTCAAGGCAAGAAAGTGTTGTGCCTGAAACACTATTGCTATTTTTTGTTTTAAAACTGAGAAAACTAATGCTAGAGCAAAATAACATTAAACTCAGCCAAGGGGCTGGAAAAGGTAATCCATGAGAATGAACCGATATGAATGCTCGCAACTGCGTGGAAAGAAATAATTCAACAGGGCTCGTGCAGCATGTCACTGCATACACATTTGCTTCCGTCTCCAGTGTAAACATGATCTGAAGTCACATGGGAAATGTATTTTGCCACTTTTAGTTGTTACTCTAAGCACCAGAGTCGTATCCTTGCCGCTTAACCCTCTACATTGAAGTCGCACAATCTTGAAAAGAGTTTTTTTATTCATACAGCGAATAATTGAGAGCTTTCTTCATAATTACTTGTTTTATAAATGATGCTATAACTAGCGTAGACGTGCGTGCAAAAGCTCTGATGACGTAAAAACAAGTGCGACGACTCGACGTTGTGAGGGGCAACAAGTCAATGACCGCGCCACCCCCCCCCCCCTTTTTTTTTTCTTCAGAACGATACTGGCGTCACGCTGCTTTGTTTTGTGTGTGAGGCGCGCACAAAGCTCTATTGATCATCTTCACTGCCCATCTGTCACAGAGGTTAACCCTGCCGATTCTCGGACGAAGGCGTTCGCCGCGAACAGGCGGGGAGGTTGTCCACTGAGCAATGTTTGGCACAATCAAATGACCTGCCGCTGAAAGGTTGCTCGCGCCATCCGGAAGTGATGTTCTTGCATGTGTTACTTTCACCTTCGTGTTTTTTTTTTCGTTGTTTCAGCAGGCGCGTGTTGAGAGCACGTGTCCGACCTAGAAATTTGATGAAGAACTCATTTCAGGAAGGGGATGGACAAGCTAGTTGCTAGAGTTGTGCGTGTCAAAACTGTGACATAATTACCAGCGAAAACGCCTAGGTGGGTTGCTACAATATAAAACCACCTAATACTCCTTAATGCACACCTTTACTACAGTAAGCCTAGATTTAGTGCAGTTAGTCTAGAAACTTAAAAGACCCTGACACCAAATTTGCAAACTTGACATGCCTCAAGATGACAAGTTGGAATACTTGGGTTACGTTCATAATTAAATATTTTATGAAAGCGCACCTAAAGATAAAACAAGAAAAACAGACGGACAGAATAGACTGACAAGGACAGCCTCTTCTGTCCTTGTCTTCTGTCCTGAGCCTTTTCTGTCCTGTTTTTTTTTTTTGATGCGTTTCAACAAAGTTTTTAACTATGAACGGGTTGCCTGTGTTGTTCCATGCGTGCGCACGATCCATGCGTGCGCACTTTTGATCGATTATGACTAATGAACATTGCTTTCAAGATGTTTTAATTTGGGTTTTAAGGTAAGCGTGAGTGCTCATGTGAGTTTGCAGCACCTCGTGGCGTCGTCACTTGTGTGACGCATTCAAAGGCTGCTCGTGGCGTTCCACAAAAAAGTGAGTATTGTCAACGTCGCTGTTCATTCACGGGGCGCACCCGAAACCTCGACTGGCACCCAACGAGGGCTATTGTTCCTCGTCCCTGTCGCTCTGTTGTCGGGTCGCTGTCAAGGTGGTTTTGGCTGCCGGCGTCAGAAATGCTTTTGTTTTTCATGAGTGGGTGTACCCAAAGCACAGAATCGTTTCATTATTCACCACGTGCAGGTCCGCCGATTAGAAAAGCCCGCCCCGCCGCGGTGGTCTAGTGGCTAAGGTACTCGGCTGCTGACCCGCAGGTCGTGGGTTTGAATCCCGGCTGCGGCGGCTGCATTTCCGATTGATGTGGAAATGTTGTAGGCCCGCGTGCTCAGATTTGGGTGAACGCTAAAGAACCCCAGGTGGTCTAAATTTCTTTAGCCCTCCACTACGGCGTCTCTCATAATCATATGGTGGTCTTCGGACGTTAAACCACACATATCAATCAATCAAAACCGATGAGAAAAGCCCGCGTGCAGCGTCACCGAATCTTGAGTGCACATAGTCTCTAACTCTCTCACGCTGTGGGGTGCTGCTTTATCACGTTATTCGGATGGCGTTTCGAGGTGTCACTGGAATTGGTCAGAATTGACAACGATAGCATATTATGCGATGCATAAGGACATTTTCGATTTAATTTCGGCGTTATACCTTACCAAAGGACACAAATTAGAGTAAAAACAAGTGGCAAAGAACAATTTTTCTGTCAGGGGTCTTTTAAGGCACCGAATTTATAAACAAACTAGACATACACGTACTTACATTCTTGAGGCTTACTTCGCACGTATTATAATTTTCGTGAACTTTCTTTCCTCGGGCGATTAATGAATGCAACACATTACTCTTTGAAGCGTTCAGTTTCATACTGTTATCTGGTGTTCAACACACCAAAACCAGGACATATTCAGGATTTATGAGTTAAGGATGCCATAGTGAAGGGCTCCGGAAAATTCCGGTCATCTGCTGTTCTTTAACGTGCACTCATGTAGCAACCTACACGGACCTCTACTATTCCACCTCCGTCAAAATGACACCATTGGAGACAGGATTATGCCCGCGTGAAGCTTTCAGTGATAACTATACTTCCGAATAAAATAACTAGGGATCTTTCTGCTCACAACCGCACAAAACAAACTATTGTGACTGTCTCACACTGTACATATTTATGCAGTTACAATTCGCATTATATCATTGTAACTTTTATTACATTTACTTGTTATAGTGGGATAATCAGCGTGTATTGCCTTGAATTTACTTGCTATAGTATGTTCTACTTACTTACCATAGCTTTATTCCTTCCGTTTCTTGTATAATTTACTTTGTGAACTTGCTTGTGTTATGTCTCCCCCCCTCCCCCATTTGCTTGGTATTCCGACCATAGCGTACTGTTAATAAATAAATAAATAAATGAATAAATCTAAACGGGTCTCTAGCACTTCGCCGCCATCGAATTGTTACCACCGTAAACGGCATCAAAACGACGTCTTTAGGGTCAGCATCCGAGAACCGTAAACGCTGAACAACCATGGCGGCCGGCAGAGGACTTGTGGTGGAAGATAGCGCCTATAACGATGCAAACGTGGTCGCACACTATCTGATACACCATGACTGCACCAGTATACCTTCAACCGTTAAATGCGGTCGCCAAATGGGATCGGCTGCCTGCCGTTAATGTCGGGCTGCAGACGACTGCTGCCATAAATGGCTCGTATCTGAGCCAACGAAGGTCCCTCCATGATTGACCCCGACCACACACCTCACTGACCGCTGCCCTTGTTGTTTTCTCGGTCGCATTGTGCTCGCTCTCATCGTCCCACAACAGCAGCGCCGCTGCAATAACGACCTGGGAGGGCCCGAGAAAAAACTGCGGAAGAGAGTGGGGCTGTCTGGGCGGAATGCTGCGAATGCGGTTTCTCTCTCACCGCCGGTGCAGCCCCCAGGGATTGAAGCAAGCTCTTGAAAAGACGATCTGACCCTTTTGACACCTTACAAGCGAGGACCTTCCAGTTTGCATTGTTCCTGGCGTTCCAGCCTTAATAGGGTCGTCGCTTCGTGTCACTTTGATTGGCAGCTGCCCTCCCTCGACTGCGCATTTCTTTGAGCATTAACCAAGAGCTTCCGGGTTGTTCGGAAGAAACGGTGTTACGCAACGTAAGGACAGATTCGTGCGCACGATTCGAAAAAATTCGCGCATTTTTTTGTCGAGGGGTTTCTCATAGCGCATTCCGCGTGCGTATTCTTCCGTGTGGGGATTCGATACGTCGTGACACGCATGCGTCGAGGCCGCTTTCTGGACGGCGAAACAGGTGTATCGCCTTCCGTGCCCGCGAGCTGTGCTGGGCCTTGAGAACCGCTGAACTACATACTTCGGCCTCTCACGCTTTTATTGCCAAAGAAGTGTCATTGGTAACGGTCATTTCAAGCAGCTTCCTGTTCGCACGCCGGTGTTCCGGCCTATTCCCGCCTCGCTTCCCGTTGAGAAACCGATGCGTCAAACACAGGGACAGGTGTGAAGCACTCTCACGATCCGTTCACATGGGCGTGACGTCACGGGAAGCGGGTCGGTGCAATTCCTTTTTGCGCGCGCTATTGTGTGTAAATTGGGGCGAACGTTTACGCAGGTCGTTATAGCGTATAGATCGTCCACGACAGTTTTGTGCCGGCACAGATACCAGTGGCTCCACGTTCGCGACACCGTTGGATGGTATAACAGCGACGCGTGTTCTCAACAGCGAGAAGCTCTTGTTGGGAAGACGCAGCAAGAAGTGCGCGAAATCCTTGGAAATACGAAACAGTCGCGTGAACACCACCCACTGTAATTATCATGCTTCTTTTCTGCAAGTTATTCTGCTTCACAGTTCTAAATCATTGTTGCTACATTGTGATTTGGGTCAGTTTATCTGCCTAGCGGCTGTGCTTAACTGACTCGGTCTTCATCGTCTTTAATCTGTCCGTCCAATAACAAGTCTTCCTCTCTCCCCTTCCATTTCTCCAGGTGCAGTCCTTCCTTTTCCCTTTTCTAGTTAACTTAGACCCTCCCACAACCATTTAAATAGCTGTGTATTCGCCACTTGGATGTCAACAGCTGGAAACCCTGTTCGCGTTGTGTCTCGCTAAATATCTTTACAATTGGGGCTTTCTTGAAAGCCGCAACCTGGCGCAGCCCACCAATGTATCGCCGCGCCGCGAAGGTTGTTTTTGTTAGTTTTAGTTCGAATTTATTCTTTCAGAATCTGAGCGATGTCGACAGGGTGCGAGTATATCGTCACGTGCACTTTCTTTAATTTTTACTTTTTTGTGTAATTCTTACTCGTGTTACCCACGTCCAGAGCAGGCCATGCCGGAATGTATGGGAAGCTTCACGATGATTTCAGGCTCTTTCAGTTGGATTGAGCGTACGACGTCATAAAAAAAGCTTAAAAGTCCATAAGCTAGGCCGAACAATCTGCGTTCTGTTGAATTTGCTTTCGACACGCTTTTCATTTTTGAAGTCCTCTATGACTCATGTTACCTGTATACTAAGTTATGTGGACAACCACTAAGGCATCAAGCTTAATGCTGCTAGATGACAGACAGACACAGCTTATGCCTTTTTGGTTCCCCATAAGTGCGTCGCTTTGAAAAAAAAATATTCATTACTTTATGTAGCAGCCTTCACATTAGAGTTTCGTACACAACACTCTCTTTAGGGCTTAATCGGCGGTCCCTTCTTATGCTCGGTTAGTGTTTTCTTCAGCAGTCACTCCGTGGACTTTGTGTTTAAGGAGAAAGTTGTAGACGTTTGTTAAACTGCGAAAGCTGACCGCGCTCGAACGCGGGATCAAACCTGGGATCGAACCTACGAACTTCGGGTCAGCCACCGAGCGCTGAAGCCACTGCTCCACCACGGTTAACTGAGGAGGTGTAGAAATTATCAAATGCTTACCATGCTTGAGTAAGTGCAAAACATACTTGCGTGCCGAGAGCTTTGTGAAGAGGATGGGGGAGGCGATCAATACGATCGACTAAGAAGATGTCTTGGACCTTCGGTTCGTCTTAGACAAACGCATAAAAAACCGTGTGATTCTTTAAAATATCGTTTATCACCACACACGATGAAGGTTATCTCGACTCATAATGATGCAAAAGCATCAAAAGACAAACTTCACTCAGTTTCAACATATGCAAATACATGTAATGAGCGAGTAATTTTGCGAGGACGTAAGAGGCTTCATCGCTGAAATGGTGTACGGGGATCTTGGCGCCTTCCGGTTTGTGGAAGGACGTGGAGCCAACTCAATCCAAAGATTCCGCCCCCCTTCCCACGCCATCCCCGCCCGTTTTATCGCACACGTGTTTCAACTCCGAGACCTCCAAAATTAGTACTTTCTTGTTTTATTTAGTTTCAGAAAAGAGCTGGCGTTACTATTTTAAGCGACTGCGACGTCATTTCCATCCGGCGTCAAGGGAGCCTCACTGCACCTACGATAGCAGCAAAGTACAGAACCACCCGAGAAACACTTGGGAAATCCAATCTTGAACAGACAAGAAATAACGGCCGCGCGTTAGAAACGCAATCTCTCTGTGACGCTGACCTTTCTTTATTGCGCATTGTCCATTGTTACTTTGTTTGTGAAGCGAACAATGGGAGAACGAGTGTTGCGGGCAGTTTTAACTGGATATGGGGTGGGGCGCTAAAATTGCTTCTTTTCAGTCGATGCTATCACAAGCACAGTTGTATATTGTGCGCGCACATAAGGTGTGCCTCTGTGTGGATTACGCGAAATTATATCGCTAGTAAACACTTTGAAATGCGTGTCTGTTTGGCAAGCTGATCAATCGAAGTGTCTTTCCAATAATTCAGGAGGTTTCCCATGAGTCATGAACACGCTGTTATAAATGAAAATAAGAAAACACGAGAACATATGACACGCCTTCAGATGATTTGCTGTAATGCCGGAGTTTGGGTTATTTTGGGTTAGTTGGAACATAACGCTGATGATGATGATCAAAACTTTATTACTCCCAAAAGAGGGGACCGGCCGAGATGTCGGTTACGCTGCTTATACTAGGTCAGCGGGGATCCCTTGGGACACCGCGGCCTCCAACGCGCGCGAGATTAGCCGGCGTTACTGTGCCGAGTCAGGGATATGCAGAAGGGCTCCCATGTATCTTATGTGAGGGTGGCCGATTGTGAGCAGTATTTACAGTTTGGTGTCACGAGGTGTGGGTATAAGCTTGCTATAATGCCAGGGCTTAAGAAAGACACCTGTCTGAAGCTTGCGCCACAGCACGGCATCACGTCGAGGGAGGTTTTAATGAACCGGTCGAGAGGACCAAGAATGGAATGACGAAGAGCATCCGCTCTTGGTTTTCCTTTAGGCGGTCTTGTTAATAAAGTAAAAGAAATGTTGATAACTCAGTAGTGGCTTGTGCCGCTTTTATTTTTTGTCTTTTATCTTCTTGAGTGGTTCATTGTTTCAGCTTTAGGTGTCGTAGCATCGTTCATGGGATAAGCATGAAAAAAAGAAGGTAGCAGTGAGAAATAAAAAAAAGACATTAAAAATGTGATTACTCAGTTGCAGATAGTAAATGAAAGCGGAGAAAAAAAGCTGTAGACAAAAAATGGGTATTTAGACCTGGAAGGAAACACCGTGTGCCTTATCCAAGTCCTTCGATTCTATTTGCACGTTTTGCTACGAAACACACACACAGATAGAGAGAGAGAAAAAAAGAGACGAAGACGCACGCACGCACAAACAAACAAACACACACACTGCTTATTAACAAACAGCCATCGATAACAACAAAAACAACAAAAACACAGTACTTAATGTCTTACTATGAGTAAAACGATCGCTCCCTTTTCTCAACGGGTGTCTACTGTGAGGGCGCGTAAGATAGCGAAGCTATTTCCTTTTTTTCTTTTTTGGGAGGCTGAAACTTTGGAACACTAGTCTTTGCATCAAAAGGATTACATGTGGATCCCATTTACGAGTTCTGGTGGCAGCCTGTCGCAACACGCTGGCCACTTTCTCTCTGCGCAATAATGTGTGGGTTGTCTCAGTGCGATGGTGTTCTTTCCCATTCGGAGCCGTATTGGCAGAGCTCGTATATAGACGGTTCAACTGTGACGGGTGGAGGCCACTCCTCTAGCTTACTCTGAGACTGTGTTATATGTAGGGCGCAGTCCTGGCCTTTTTTTTTTTAAATGTGAAGCTTCATTTTTCTGCTTCGCTTGCACCTCTCCGGTTTCTCATGGAGTCGTTTGGTACTCACGGTAATGGGTACTTCTCGATAACACCCCTCTCGTGTCAGATTTTGTGGGTCAGTAGCTGGATGCGGTGACATTAGAGGAGAAAGGCAGCCATCCCAGGAGGGCGATAACATTTTCATTGCATATCTAGCTTTTATGAATCCATACGGGTATGACGCCACGTCCTGAATGGTGTTTAAAAATGAAAAGTTGGAGAATGCTTGGGCTTCGCTTTCGGAGTGGAACGCGAATGCGCAATCGGCCACTGTGCGTATCGTCTCCTCAACTTCTAGCTTACTATTTCGGTTCTCGCTGTGTGACTCAGCCTTGCCGCAAGGAACTGAATGTGTGTTCACGTGAAATTGCACTTTAAAACTATCCTAAAATACCAGCTGCAGATACAGTTGCGAAAGGCCAACCACGCATAATTGTTCCTTTTGCGAATTACCAAAGTAACCACTGTGCCTCCGTAAGGCAAGACGTTCACTAGGCAGCTGCTCACTTTGTTGATGGTTTTGATGCTGCTGCTGATTAATTACGTCTGAACACATTTTAATGAGTTGGTCTTTAACCCCCCCCCCTTTTTTTTTTGCAATTAACTTGTTTTCACGTCTAGCGCGTTTCTACGCTTCTCCCATGCAAAGTTACATGCGGTATAAGGAGTATTTTCTCACTAATGCACATCGATATAATGTGTGTGTGTGTGTGTTTGAAGCAGTTTCAAACAATGACGTTGCTTTGTGTTAGAACACCTGTTTGCTATCTAAAAGGACTAGGTTCAAGATTTACTCGAACCAAAGATTATTTATTATATGCATAATTTCATCAGTTCTCGCTCGCAACCACAGACGCCGACACCGGCATTCCTGAAAAACGAGTTTTTTGACGCAACGACGTTGAAATTCCCTACATCAACATTCCAACCACCTTGTACCTGCCTTAGTAAATGTTTTCGTCTCTATTTTCAGTTTATATACTCACAGGCAAAGATCCAGTGAACCTTTTATGTTTGATCTGTTTGAGTTGTAAAAGAACAAGTGCTTGCTTTAATTAAATATTCAACGTCGCGCCGAAAGAACAACCACAAAAGACATGCACCAACTAACCCTACAGTGAGTTCTACTTGTGGCTAAGGTACTCGGCTGCTGACCCGCAGGGCGCGGGTTCGAATCCCGGCTGTGGCGGCTGCATTTCCGATGGAGGCGGAAATGTTGTAGGCCCGTGTGCTCAGATTTGGGTGCACGTTAAAGAACCCCAGGTGGTCGAAATTTCCGGAGCCCTCCACTACGGCGTCTTTCATAATCATATAGTGGTTTTGGGACGTTAAACTCCACATATCAATCATCAACAGTGAGTTATACTTGTTTTAATTTTAGGAAGGTAATAATTGTAGACTTGCAACGTGGAACTCTTCGATAAAGACGCAGTTTTTATTCACTGTTGCGGAACCGGCAGACTGTTCTAACCGATATCTACTTCGGAACATCTCGTGCTCACGCCTTAATGATTATCACATCGTGCGCACTTAGTACGCTGCGAAGCCTTACGCATTGGAGCTATCCCGCTTTAAAGATTGTGACGACTGCTGTGAGCTCACTTTTTGCAAAGATCGTAAGTTATTTAGTACTATAGCATTACGTTAAAGCAAAAACAGTTTTTTCAATATCTGCCACGTCACGTTTTCATGAAGCTACATTTGATGATTGACTGTCAAATAAACGCGTAAAGATACACAGTAAGCACCATGTATATGCACTGTGGGCGCTTTTCTAATTATACAGTAGTTTGTATACGAATAGACGTTTAAGAACAAAGATTTACGTGCTCATATGCGCGGGTTTGCATACGTAGGCATTTTAAAGTGCATGTACGAGAAGGAAATATATCTTGAGCTGTACATCCGTGCGCGCCTGTCTGTAAGGGAACATGCACGTGCTCACATCCATGTACCCAGGCACCCGGGTTCGCATCCCGAACGGCGGAAGCATTCGCACAGAAAGCGGCGTGCCATGCAGGGGAGACGTTCTCTACGGTCACACGCAACGTCTCGATGCTGGGCGGGTTATTCAAAACACACCGTCCCGAGCGCGGGGTCGAGACGTATCGCGGCGGAGGAAGCGGACAATGGTGGCCGTGAATGGCGCTTCCTTCGTGTGCACCCTAAATTACGGCTCACGTCGCCTGCACCATTGTTGCGGGCGCACCACTAGGGAGCCATCAGCGTCCACGTTTTCTTCATTCGCCCTCGTACGCCGCCTCGCCTTCATCACTTGCCACGGCGCGCCCGGAAAGACAAAGTGCGTGTTGCAAAGGTTTAGAATGATGGAAAACGCGAAAGTGGGGGCCTGTGAGCCGAGCGCAGGGAGAGACACGGGTGGAAACGGATCGTCGCTATTAAATGTAGAGCACGTGGGCGAGGGTGAATGAAAGCGCAGAAGAAAGCGGTTTAACCGCAGACAGTGCGCCCGGAAAAGACGATGCGCGCGTTATTAAAGAAGAAAGGTGGATACGCACGCGCACACACACACAAAAAATGGTGACGTGCGGATCGCCGCGATAATGTGCGAACGGAGGTGGCGAGAAAGACCGAGTCATGGCGGTTATATGATGAGCGAGAAGGTGTAAATATAAAGCGAAAACATTAATGAGACAGGATGAGGGTAAATGAGGCAAACAATTTTCTGTCGCTAAATGTGATCCCAGAGCACTGCGCCCAGTCGATGATGACTGTTGCAATGTAACGACAGCATGACAGTCATGACAGTCATGCTGATAACTAAATCAGATGAAACATGGAAAGACGATAAGTATCTAGATAATAACAATAAAATGCAGGCAAGCCCTGACAGAGGGCAGGGGTAGTGTAGACGGTAAAGAACGAGACCAGTCGCATTTTGACAATTTAAAATCTCTTTCTTCCTTCACCGCCACGACCAGTATAGTGTGATGATGACGACGCTATTTTTAGATTCGTACAAGCACGTCGACGGAACGCGGTCCCTGCGCAATGCTGGTATTCTAAACGCTGGTGGCAGCCGCTTGTTTATTTTTATTTCACCAAAGCTAGCGGACGAAGGAGCGAGCGAAAGGAGCGGCTTCTTGCAAGCCAGCAGACAGGGAATAGCGTGAGTATGCAAGTAAGGCGACGATGGTGAGCCGGGAGAGAAGGCACAATGAAACAAAAGGAGCATGTGTGTGTGCGCGCGCTGCCGCCGCTAAACGTTACAATTCGTCCGCTATTCGGTTTCTGCTGCCTGCCCAGAATAGCGTCAACCCACGGGACAATGCGTTCTCGAGTGCATCAGCATAGCTGGGCGCTTTCGACGGAGAGAAGAAGCAAAGAAGTCGAAGAACTCTAAACGCGCCGCATTTGCCAGTGTCACAATTCATGAGCGCGTCGCATACCGTCCCACCGTATACCCGATTACACTTCTTTTCTCCCGGCAGGCAGCGGTATAGCTCTACAGCTATTCCCGCTGGTGAGGTAAGCGTGGGACGACTACGAGTGGCGCCAGGCAAAAGAGGGGATCCTCATCCAGCCATGGTTGTAAGGCCTATCTGTCCAGGGCATCTCCCTGTGTCCGATGCGCCGTGTGGCTGCTCTACGGAGGAGCACCTGCCGTTCCGCCTCGTTCCGTGGCGCGGAAAGCATCCACTTCTGGAGAACACGTTCGGTGCTCCGAGTTGACGCTCCCCGGTGGCGTGGGCTATCTCTCGCTAGCAGCGCGTCCCGTATTTAGACGAGCCCCTTCCTTGATCAAATCTGGTGCACTCTCACGCTTTCGTTGAGTGAATTTCTCTCGTATACAATGCGCTCGTGCGACACACGGAGCTTTAATGCTCAGAAAAGTGTTCAGTTAGCTATATACCTTCCTTGGCGCTGCTCAAGCACTGTTCATATTAGTGCTAACTTCATCACTTTATCAGTTAACTCGGAAAAAGAAAAGCCATATACATCTCAGGGCAGGTATCAAACACAGGAACACCTGATACCAATGTAGAAGTGCCTGTTAGCATCAGCAGCGGTGCATACAACTGCATTCTCGCAATAACATACTTCACTTGTTAAGACCATCACAATAAAATAATTTAAAATTTCTCCTGTCCTACGCTCACATCATCATCACCATCTAGCATAAAACATCATCCTGCCTGTCCCCTTATTTATCATGCTACTTCTGCGAAAGTTACAGAGTTTCTCACAAAATACCCAGTAAGAAGTGTGGCGTCTTCGTGTATGCGAATTTGTAAAGGGGCACCGTTGTAGCGCTTGGAATGATGGTATATGTGTCTGCGAGGCTTGTGTTGGCTGGTGTTGAGCGAGGTTTTGGTTCGAAAGCGAATACGACTGCGTAAATAAAGCTTCTCCAAAACAAAACGTACACGAACGGATCTCATTCACGCGAATCGTATACTAAAGTAATATACCACTCACCTTGAAACGGCACAACCAAATGGCGAAAGAAAGAAACAGACTACATAAAGTGGCAGAGACAACACCCACTTTGTCGTCTGCCTGCCGAGTTTAGCGGCCGTTAGTTACTTCTTATGCTTCGTAAAATTGCACATCGGCGCAGAAAATTCCAGTGTGGAATGAAACACGTTTCTGTTGAAAGATAAAATCAAACAGCTTATTACGTCACTTTTAGCAAGAAATAAACCATTGTAACGTAAAGCCAGACAAGTCTTTGGGGTATGCGAATCCTAGTCAAGTTCGAAACTCACATCCCGGCATTCCCTTGCACCCAGCAGCTCACCAGAGCCAGATTTCTCTCTAGGTAACTTTGTGAGAAACTCTATGGCGAAAGTGACGGCTGGGATGAAAAAAGAGAATATTACAAATATGTAGCTTAAGTGCTCCAGCTGTCTAAGAAACTTGCACAACAAGGCGCAAAACGCCAGATGTTAATGAGAAGAAATCGTGAAATTTTTGCGTTTGCGAGACAAGCATATTATGTCAACATTCAAACGTGCCTTCTGAGCCCCTGCGTTATGATAAGGTGTCATAAGATTCCAACACGTATCATAGGCGGGAGCTCAACCGAGCGGAATAGGGACACATGCTCTTTTCTTCTTCCCGGGAGCTGTTCCATTCCTCTCGAGCCGTCTCAAATGTATCAACACGCGCAAAACAAAGGGTCATGCGAGAGTGTTCACCACCTCGGTGTGGCCGCCAGCAAAGATCTTTTGATACAGATACACTTCTTGGACCAGGTGACACGACGAGCACCGAGGTGGAAACAAACAACTCCCGACCGCTCGGACGGTCCGAGAGAAAAGCGTCGCCCGCTGTGCTGGTGCTCTGCGGGCCGAACAGCGCGCTTGTCGAGTGCAGGAACAAGCGACAGCGAGAACACACTCGCACATGCACGCACCAGTGCGAACCATTCGCACCAGTGCGCCCCGCTCGTGCGATGACAGTGTTCTCTGGGAGGGGACCGCTTTCCTCCTAGATTTTTGAGCCCTTCATCCAAGGCCGCCCGGGTTGCCGCGACAGCGCGTGAAGTGGGGTCGGCGATACAGAGGACGAGGAAAGAAAGTGTTTCGCGGCATACGCGGCCGCAAACATTGCGCGAGAGTCTGATTTCCTGGCCGCTGCAGATTCGGCGGGTGCATCGCTTCCTGTAGTGGCGCCTCCGCGGAGATGAGAGTGCATCGAGGAAGAGGAAAAGACGATATGCACATTCCGCGGCACACTGCCGAGCGTGCTCCAGAGCGCCGGCCGTGGCTTTGGACACGGACGCGGCGCGCGGTAAACGAAAGCGAATGGCGCCAACCTTCTTTCTTTCGTGCACCTCGCGAACGGTTTAACAGCCGCGTCGCTTCGATGTATCGACGCCTTTGAAGTGTCCGACTGCGACGGCGTCGAATGCTCGGGTTTTCCCCGTCTGCTCGGCTCCGTGTCTCATGCTTCAACAAAAGGGTGCAGTGGTTCGGGGACGACATTTGATGCCTATAGAGACCATTCTTACGAGGTGTCGAAGTTTATCGAAAAAAAAAAATTCACTGAGCTCTCGCTGTCTTAATAACACTATTACCCAGCCCGCAGGTGTCTGTTCCGGGCAAGCTCTTCCCTACGCTTTGATGATTTACACGTCCAAGTAGTTTGTTGATACGCAGTTCTGACTGGCAACAATTTTAATGGTTAAGTTTTGTTAATCTACATGAATCTATAGGGTAGGTCGCTGCATCTCAGTCCAAGGTCATCAATATGTTGGGGAGGGTGAAAAAGAAAAGAAGGATGGAAGAAAGGCAGGGAAGTTAGCCAAGGTAAAGCACCATCTTCTACCCTATACTGGGGAGAAAAGAAAGTGCACCTTCTGGATTGCTTGCACCCCGTCCTTCTGGCTTTCTTGCGAGTGCAGAAAAGAGTTGCCGGCGTTCTCTATTAAAAAAAAGATCTACCGCGACTCATGGAATTGCTATGTCTCACGCAAACATTCCACGTGGGCTCCAACCGATCGCTGTTGATCGCACGCCTCGTGAAATGGTTGTCGCTTATTTTTATCTTCGAGATGGTAGTTCGACTCCTGCTATGGAGACTCCGAGAAATAATGTCTTCTTGGACATGTGTGGTGCAGTGTACAGAGAGGCTTGACCATTCGGCGTAGTCGCACGCAGCCTAGACAACTGGCTTGGCCCATTCGAATACAGAAGAAAAGTTTGGTCGCCGTTTATTTTCGACCAAATGTTGTAATGCTGCTGCCCGCAACAGCACACGGCTTTTGGTCGACAGGAGCAACAAAAAAGACGAAGGGATCACACTTTAGATAACACCTGATCGCTTTAATTAAAGACTCTGCAATAGCTCTAATTACATTTAGGCATAAGTTGAACCAGTGGTATAGCCAGAAGGGGGGAAGAGGTCAACCACTTTGTATGTATGTTCGTGTGTGTGTATGTATGTGCTTGTGTATATAGAGATATCAAACTCGAAATTTTGCCCCCCCCCCCTCCCTAGCTATGCCAGTTACATATACTTATGACAATAATGTATGTGTATATAGAACAAAAAGCAGCTTAGAAAGTCAGTCTTCTGAAAAACAAAAAAACAAAATTACGCATAGTTTACGCGTTAAGATTTTGAACAGTTAAAAAACAACAGCTATAGCCATATTACACCGGTAAACTGTGCAGTTATAAGGTGCTTCATTGTACGTAGCAGTCACTTACTGCACACAAAATACAGTCAGTGATTACACTTCGCAAATATATACCTTGTTGCAAACTGAAATTGATAGCACCAGTATAAGAGCGACCCGAAGAGGCATTATAAGAACATTACGCATGCAAACGAGGATAAACGTTAAGAGATAAGGGCGCAGTGACCGCCACTTCCTGGCGGGAGAGGTTTCGTTTAGTTCGATGCTTGCCAGCTGGAAAACGCTAAACCTATAGGTCAAATGCGGAACGCTTCCGGAATAAAGTCAACAGAGACAACATCCGAAGAAGGCAACGCGACGAGCGTGTACTAGCATCGCAATGGGTGCCACGAAACAGGTTGCCTAAACTGATGAAACGTGTGCGAATGCTGCTATCTCGCTCTCTTTCGGCTGCATTTTGTAACACATGCTCGCGACTGTAAGGTGCAACCGCTGCCGACGTGCGAGAGGAAGAGTGGAGAGTCGAGGGCGTCGGTAATCTGGACGTCCCTTCGAGGAAGCTTCGTCTCTCGTACACGCGCCGCCAAGGGGTGAATCCTAATTGTGACCTCTTGATCAAACAGCGCCCACTTCCTACGTGTGACCTGCGTTCGCCTTCTCCTTTCCCACTTCTTTTCTTCGCCTTCGAAGCCTCCGCAGCTTCGAGGGACGTTAGGGATTAACAGAAACAGTGGGCGCGTTCTTCTCCGAGCCACGGTGAAAGGTTAGAGAGACAGCCGGCAGTGCGCGCCGAATCAGAGCGATCGTCTCGGCGAGTTAGCTGCAGAGGCCACGCGCGAATTACGAGCTACGAGCAACCCATTCGCTGTCGAGGCAGAGTAAATGAAAGGCTATAGAGGCGGTATTTGCATAACGCGTGATCATTTGAGTGGTGCGAGATGCTCGAAAGGCAATACTTATTTCTCACAGAGAGAGGGTAGTTGAGTTTCCACTAAATAGTTCGTACAATCAACGGCGTGTGTAAATGTGCTCGCCAGGAATTCGGTGCTACGGAAGTTGCTATTTCTACTCAGGTCCCGCACGCACTCACTTGCTTAGATTTAGGAGAGCAGTCGTACAGAATATTGTAAGTGCAAATGTCTGCGTTTACTGTATATATCTAAACGTATGTCATGTCCACTTTGTTTAGTTTTATTGATTTGCTTTAGGTAGTTGTTTTGCTTGAATTCCGGCATTATATTGTATGCTATCTTGTGAAATTGTATGTTTTCTCTACTTCCATAACCCCCCCTCCCCAGGGGTTGACTGTACAAACAAACAAATAAACAAGCAAACAAACAAACAAGCAAACAAAAAACAAACAAACAACTTCAAGCATGCATGTATATGGTGTGCAATTAGATTTAGCGGCATACTTCTATGTAAACTAGATGACAAGGGTTCAACCCTTATCATTGAAATTAAAAACCGGTAATAATCTATACATCACATGGGATCTCCACACAAGTGGCAAACATGTTACAAACAGTCCCATGAAGTGGCTTTAGTATGTTTCCTATATAAGGTATCCTTTTTTGCAACAGAACTGGAGCTACGACAACAAAATAAAGCCGTGAAGCCGTTGATGACATAAACAGACGAATAAAATGTACAATTGATTATATTTGCTGAAATTATCCAAGTCACGTGCGTGCGTTTGCGTGCGTGGTGCGTCTGCAATAATGCATAGCTCCTTCACATCAACATAACGAAGGTGTTCTTTCCAACACTGTTCTATCTCAGCAGGCTTTCTCGAAATAGAGAGAAGGGACACTCAGCTCGTACAAGCGAGTGTCAATACACAAGACTGTGCCGCACTAAAGCTTCGAAAAACAGTGGAGGCAATGTGAAGGGGAGTTCTTCAAATTGACGCGAGTGAATATGCAAGAAAAACGTACCCCACCCGGCTATGCGCCGGGAATTTCTCGGCTTTCCCTAAACGCTTTCGGTGATCAGCGTCAATAAGTCGCAGCTGTTGGAAAAAAAAACAAAGAAAAAAAAATGAAAAAGAAAAGAACGGAGCAGGACTACTCCATTCTCTTCGTATAGAGCGAGATAAACGACGGACATGCCAGGAGAATCGCGCCGTAATTTACACCGTTTCTTACAAAGTAGCAATATTTCCCGAGCGACCGTCAACTGAGCTTTCTCTTACGGCGTTAAAAAAATTTCTCCGCTCTCTGTTGTGCTCGTCGCTCTCGTGCCGAGGATGATGCAGATATCAGCGCAAAAGCCTCTTACGTTGCCTCGAATGCAGCACGCGATGTAACTTTTTTACTGTGTAGCAGCCGTTTTTTTTCCCTAAATTATGCGGACCCCTAGCAGCGGGAAACTAATAGACTTTGCGTCTCCGCTTCACAGCTGCCGGATTTTAGTGACCTGCCCACAAGTCATGCTTCCGCGGATATTTCCTGGCAGTTTTTTTTTGCAGACCGTGCCCTCGCAATAAGTTGCTTTGTCAATTATTACTTGTTCTGTGAGCCTTCACGAATAAAGCTTTTTCCAGCTCGCTCATACGGGGCCGTCAAGATACCACACATCTTTACGCGCGTGTGCCGCTTACAGTGAAACGCGGAAGAACAAGGCAAGGTTCCCAAAACAGAGCAGACAGCTGCTAATGCGAATAAGCACTTCGTGTATGTTGACCATCATTTGCTTCCTGTAGAATTGTGTTCCGGGGTGAGAAATTATAAGCGGCCGATATATGTGCCAGAGCTCTCATGTTTTGTTTGGTTTTATTCTTGGAGCGCTGGCTCCTGAAACGAAAACTGTAGGCGATGCTTGACGAAAATACGAGGTGGCCGTGTAAACACGGTGTCTGTATTGCGTGTTGCATTAACTCCTTGTTGGACTTTATTAGACTGCAAGATATTTGTGACGGTTTAACTTCCGTGATTATGCGTACGCTTGGTGATGAAGTAGAAACGTGTTCAGCAACGACAATGAAAATTACATTACGAAAACAAACATACTACTGGTATTTCGATGGCATTTTAATTATCTACGCAGCAAGTAGGGCAAGTTAGTACACTGTTTTTCCTAAAAAAAAAAAGCGCTACGCTGAGACAAAAACAGAAAAGCAATCAGACATCACGATTGTCCACAAATGTATAGGCTCACATAAAGGAAAAAAAAAAGAAGGAAACCCTCTGGTATTTTACTGGGCTTATCTGAGCTAAAAAAACAAGAAAAAACATGCGCAGTTTCTAAAGGTAAACCGCTAGGCCGAATATTATCAGGTAGCAGTGTTTGCGATAAGATAATTAAACCAATCCTGATGCTGTACACATAATTCGAGAACCCGGTAGACCGCTAAGAAATGTCGCAAAAGAAAAAAAATATTCAATTTGGCTACTGGTTCTTGAAATCCAGTCGCTCAAACAATTAAACGCATAACAGCGTTATAATCGTTTAAAATACATGGATATGCGTATGTATTAACTACGTGTACATGAAAGAGGGTGAGGGAAGCTAACAGAGAAACATCCTCACACTTGAATTCTTCACAGATGCAAATCTTAGCCAAATGCGATGAACATGTTCCCGAAAACAGCCAGTTTATAATCAGCAGCACTTCAGAAGGGTGCAAATATTTTGTAGTTTCTTCAGAAAAATAGCGATTTCAGTTGATTAGGAACTAGGTCCCGTGAGCATGTAACGTGAAAGGCACAAACTGCCACCAATTCCATACAGTAAAACAATCCGGAAGAACAAAACGTTTTAATAAAACGAGTATAGTTACCGATATATTAGAATTACCGAATAAAGAAAAGCCGGTATTGTAAGCAGATGCTTCGAGGAAGTTCTGGATGTACCCAGCAAGCAACAATGTAAGATCGTCAAGAAAAAGAAGAATGAAAAAAACAGATGATGGTGCAGACAAAAGGCAGTGCCCTAACGACGTGTACGGAGGCAACGTCCTCCTTAAGAAAGACAAAAGGTCGGCCTCGTTTGCATGCTTCCCGCCTAAAACTGTGTATCTGGCGCAGGCAGTCAAGCGTGGCGACGAGTCACTCGAAAAGTTAAAAACGGTTCGCGACCTCGCTTCTCATTCAAATCGCACGGACGTCGCTGCATACGCTGGGGTCTAAATTGCGATCCCCGTGGACACCAATAAGCGCAAATCCGGCACAAAAGAGCACCTTTTTTGAACCGCGGCCAGTCCTGTTCTCATCGGCAAGCTTAAACTCAGCGAAGTCTTAAAAAATAAAATAAAAAAAGGACTGCACGTTGTTAGCGCCACGACCAGGAAACCGTCCTTTCTGTTCAGCGTTGTAGTTCCGCGCGCGGTCGTCAGGAAAAGCTGTGCGGTGTGTTCCGTGCTAAAGTCGGAGTTCGCAAGGCCGCCTGTCTATTTTTTTGTCTGTTTTTGTCCAGATGATTTACTACAGACAGGTTGAGATAACGAATGCCTTAGTTACTTCGATGCTCTGTGTTAGTCAAGTCAAATTTTTACCTTCGCTTAGCGATGCAGTTTCACACGAAAGACGCAGGAGGAGGAGGAAATAAGCCACATTCTGGTTCATTTTAAGCTACTGAAGGCTGAAGCGTCTCCAGTGCTTTTTAAAGAATGAAAATTTACAACATTTAGAAATTTAGAAGATTCGTGTTTTTTTAATCTGGGACATCTTAATGCTGTCCTTTGGTGAGTACGTCGTATTCGAAATTGCTGAACATTTATGCTTAACACATTCGCGATGCCGAGATGCGTGGTTGAAAAGCCGATAACGGGCTTAGCTGGGATCGTGACTCCTTAAAAATGGACGGCACAGGCAGCCTGCTTATTGCAATAAAAATTCACAAATTTCCCAAAAACAATCTCAGCGACGTATTTTTACGACAAAGATAATTAAGCATGAAGAGTGAAAAATGATGAAATAAATTGTTCAAAGTAAAATGAACCAATTACCTTAATGACTAATGCATACGAAACAAAACCTTTAGAAAGTACAGCGCTACAATGAATACAAGATGAGCACTAAACATAGATGTGGCGTGATGTGTCCGTACGCATATACACATACAAAAAAAAGTGTCGAACATTTCCAAAATATGTCGCAGCACCATCCTTTTGTCCTATATCTGCAGTAACAAATGAATAATGACGACGAGAACTGTGGCCTATGATAAATACCACAAATGCCACATGGACGTAATAATCAATAATTATTGGGGCTTTTTTACGTGTGCAATCGAGCCCACGACCTCGAACTTAGCAACTCAACACTTCTGACTGCTAATTATTATGGCGGGTCACATCAAAGTCCCGTTTGATGCGCGTGTCAAGAAAAAAAGAAAAAAAATATTTGTTGACTGTTTTTATGTACCAAAACGATGATATAATCACGATGTATGCCATAGTGGAATTCTCCCAAAATTTCGACGATCTGGTGTTCATTAACGTGCAAATGAATCTTAATACAGGTGCCTCAAGCATTTAAGCTCCATCGAAATGTCACCGTAAGGGCTGGAATTTTCGGGTCAGCAGCTCAGCACGGTAACCACTAGCCTCATGCGACGGGTGAAGCAAAAAAAAATAACAAAAAATTGAACTTCTTTGTGCAGCTGAAAAAATTATGGGAATCAACAGTTAATATGACGCTTTGGGGTGAGGAGAGCGCAAAGGTGGCGATGAGTCGCCGGTCATGGCTGCACACGTGTAAACACCGGCTCCACCATGCTCCTTCTTCAGCTCATACAATACATCACGCATATGCAAAGACAGTGCAACAATAACCAAACATGAGGCTCTTTCAAAAGCGTCTGCTCTCAAGGAAGAGAAAGTAAAACGAAAGACTTGCTTAAAAAAAAAACATAGACACGGCACTACAGAAAATATATAGGCTTAGCTGGAACAGCGAACAAAGGTAGCCGCTCGATGCTTCGAAGCGACGTTGTTCGACGGAGCTTGTTTCACTAAAGCAGGCACATACAGCCCCGGAAGCACCAAGATGGACTTATATAGCTGCCGAAAGATGGCGTGCGCGGACTAGAAGGCACGCCATGGCGCGCCATCTTTTACCTAAACCAAGCGCAAACCAGAACTATCGAGAAGAATGAGAACAAAAAAGGGATGAACCTGGCCCTCGCGGTTGACTCGCTCGAGGTGTGTACACAGAGTAAGTTCCTTGAAGATACACTTCTGACGCACCGCGGAGCATGCACTGTGAGAAAGCTCCTGTTGAGGACGCTTTCTTTGAACGAGAACGAGAGCTTTGAACGAGTGGATTTAAACAGGGAAGTGCACAGGTGGGGTGGATTCCAAAGAGACAAGATTCATTTCGATAAGAGGCTTGGACACGAGGTGGGCTGGCGACTGGCAGGACGCGCAGTAGCTTTTTTGGGGGGCTCACGGGCCCTTCGGAGTCCGGGGTAGCTCGTAACAGGGAAAACAACCAGGAGGACGCTTTGACAGGTAGAATTGCGAAAAACCAGAAAAAAGGTAAAAGAAAAAGGAAAAAGGCGCGTGTTGCAATTAGTTACATAAACATGCAGGGTGGCAGAAAGAAGGCAAAATGGTTAGAGATTGAGGAGCAGTTAAACAAAGAACAGATAGGCGTGTATGCGGTTACAGAAACACACCTTAGAGACTTGGAAGAGCCACCACATATTGAAAATTATGTTTGGGAAGGGTGTAACAGGACCATATCGGAAAGGAAAGGTGGGGGTGTAGGAATGCTAATTCATCGCGGAGCCAAATGGGTTAGAGTGAAACAGACGTGTTCAGAGCACCTCTGGGTTCTGGGCACAGTAGGTGGAAAGGAAACGTGGCTAGGGGTAGCCTACTTGTGGACGGGGAATAACTGCAGAGAAAAGAATCAGGAGATAGTGGATTGCATGAGTGCGGATATTAAGGAATTTGGTAATGGGGCCGAAATCATCCTTCTAGGGGACATGAATGCCCACATACATGACCTTGACGGATATTCAGACACCAATGGGAAGTTATTACTAGATCTTTGCGAGCAACATAGTCTGGAGATAGTTAACATGGGGCCTAAATGTGACGGCCAGATCACATGGGAAGTCGGAAACAAGCAATCAAGTATTGATTATTGTCTCATGACTGAAGGAATTTACCACAAACTGACAGAAATGAGGATAGACGAGGAAGGCATTAACAGCTTGGGTAGTGATCATAAACGAATAACATTACAAATGGGATACGAAACTGAAAATATGAGCATGGAATCAAAGTCTGGTAGCTCGTATTTAAATGACAAACAAATAATAAATATAGCCGCAAGAGTCGAGGAAGAAGTAGGCGAAATACCAGGCAAGGACTGGGAGTATAGTGAGCTGTTACATCTAATGACGAAGGAGATAGGGAAAGAGAAGAAAACTGTTTGCTGGAAAGGAAAAAGGAAGCCAAAAAGTTGGTGGAACAAGGAAATCCGGGAGGCGATCGAGAAGCGACGCGAAGCATCACGGGAGCATAGAAAGGCAAAAAAGGAGAAGCGGCCGCAGGACGAAGTAAAAAAAATATGGGAAATATATTTAGAGAAAAAATCCCTTGTACAGAAATTGGTAGAGGCAAAAATTAAAAGCGAAAGTGAACGCTGGATGACAGAGATACACGAAAAAAAGGAGGCCGCGCCTAGGATTTTTTGGAGCCACATAAAGGCGCTAGGTAGGAAGTCTGTCACAACGCAACAACATATTCTAGATGAAGGAGGAAATCAATTGGAAGGGTACGAAGCGCTAGGTTACATCCAAAAGGTAACAGCCGATTCGTTTCAAAAGAGCGTCCAGGGGATCTCCCCGGTGAGTAAAAGTGTGGCGGAGAAAGCAACAGAGGAAGAGCTAGTACTTGATAATTTCAACTGGAAAAAGGCCGAAGGAAAAATTCCAAAGCGCACTGCCGCGGGTTTAGATGGGATTCCCGTTAGCCTCATTAACGAACTAGGACATAACACTAAAGAAGCATTGTTAAAAGCAGTAGAAAAAAGCTTAAAGGACGGACAAATACCGGACAGTTGGCGACAAAGTAGAATGAACTTAATCTATAAAGGCAAGGGAGAAAAGGACAAGATTCGCTCGTATAGACCACTAACCATTACATCGGTACTATACAGGTTGGCGATGCAAGCAGTAAAAATGAAAATAGAAACATGGGCCGAACATAACGATATTTTGGGAGAACTTCAGAACGGATTTCGAGTCGACAGGCGGTTAGACGATAACCTGTTTGTTCTCACTCAGTGTATAGAAATATCTAAAATAGAGAATAGGCCCTTGTACGTGGCTTTTCTAGACATCACTGGGGCATACGACAACGTTAATCAGGAAATTTTGTGGGATATATTGAAAGGAATGGGCATGGGCGACGACTGTATACAGCTTTTGAGGGAGATATACCGAGAAAATACAGTTTGCATGGAGTGGGAAGGAATGCGTAGCAAAGAGAACGTTGAGGTTAGCAAGGGTCTGAGACAGGGATGTCCTTTGTCCCCGCTGTTATTCATGCTGTACATGGTGAGTATGGAAAAAGCGCTAGAAGGTAGCAACATTGGTTTTAATCTGTCACACAAACAGGGCGGCATGATGATTGAGCAGAAGCTTCCAGGTTTATTTTATGCGGACGATATCGTCTTATTTGCGGACAGTCGAGATGATATACAGCAGCTGGCGAATATATGCGGAAGGGAAGGTGAAGCTCTTGGACTAGGATTCAGTGTAACGAAGTGTGGATTGATGGTATTCAATGATCCCTGTGATCAGACGGTGTCCATACAAGGCCAAGAAATACCGAGGGTAAGTGAATACAAGTACCTTGGAGTATGGGTAAATGAGAGTGATAGATACATGGAGGTACAGGAAAAAGCCTCGGCAGCAAAAGGAAAGAGGAATGCGGCAATAATGAAGCACAGAGCGTTGTGGGGATACAATAGGTATGAGGTGCTTCGAGGTCTGTGGAAGGGTGTAATGGTTCCAGGGCTTACTTTTTGGAACTCAGTGGTGTGCATGAGGGCAGAGGTGCAATCGGGAATGGATGTAAATCAAAGGACTGTGGGACACCTCGCGTTGGGTGCTCACGGGAAGACGACAAACGAGGCTGTAAAGGGCGATATGGGGTGGGCAGGTTTTGAGGCGAGGGAAGCGCAGAGCAAAATAAGGTTCGAAGAAAGGCTAAGAAATATGAAGGAGAGTAGATGGGCAGAGAAGGTGTTCCGTTATTTGTATAGGAAGAGCGTGGACACACAGTGGAGAAAAAGAACTAGAAGACTCACTAGTAAATATACGGCTGGTACTTGTAAGCCATATGTCAACAAAGAGCGTTAAGGGAAAAGTCAGGGAGGCGGAGAGGATTTACTGGATGGCAGCTATGGAGAAAAAACCGGCTTTGAGTAACTACCGAAAGGGCAAAAATGAAATAAGGAGGGAGGCATTTTACGATAATTCAAGGGGAAGCGCTTTACTGTTTGAAGCGAGATCGGGTTGCCTTAGAACGCGTAGTTATAAAGCAAGATTCAGTAAAGAAGAAGAACAATGCACATGCTGCGGGAAAGATAAGGAAACGGCGGAGCATGTTCTGATTGAATGTGGAGATATCCACCCAGGTGTACGTTTGGGCACGAGCCTACAGGAAGCCTTGGGTTTTAGGGACAACAATGGAAAGCTGAACACACCCGTGATTGAAATAAGTAAGAGACGGTTAGAGTATTGGTGGCAGAAAATTAGAGAGAAAGGACAAAAATAAATATTGGAAAAATAAAATATGGACAGTGTGCCGTAAATGGCAGAGAACTTAAGCTGAAAATTTACCTTTTTTTTCCATTAAGATAGAATTTATCGAAGTAGAGGCATTAGGCCAACATAAAAAAAGAAAAAAGGTTTTTTTTTTTGTCGAGCCTGGTGGCATACTTGTCACCACCCCGTTATAAAGGGGACGCTCATAGCATCCATCCATCCATCCAGCACGTGGTGTTCCGCCTTGCCGAAGACGCTCTATTGTGCGTCGCCGCTGAAGGAGGATCAAAAAAGAGCTGTATGAAATAAAGATGAATAAGTGGTCTCCAGATGCACAGAGTTCATTGACAGTTCTACAACCCGTTCTACAAACACCCGCGACTTGTGATATTCCTTTTGCAAGTGAAAGTCACCTTTCTCTTTCTTTTTCAATGTTGCTGCAGTGATTGTTGCCCCCCCCCCTTCCCTCTGCCCATCTGAGAGCTCGCTACCCGACTCCTAACGTTGTTTAGCACTGCCTTCGGTATTGACTCTCATTTGAACAAGCGATGACGCCATGTGATGACGTCACCATGTGACATCTGATCACACCACAATGACGTCACAAATTTTAGAAATCTGTGATGCTATGATGACGTCCCATGGGAACGATTTATTGCATCACTCATATTTGCGCCAACAATCAACTTCAGCGCTTGGTGAGATATCAATGACGTTGGCCTGAGCGAAATTACGAAGCAAACTTGCATTCTTAGTGGGGAAGTCTCGGAGAATATAAAATCTTTCACGTTAATTTCTAGGTATTTATATTTTCCCGAATTTCTACTGGAATGGGGATTTTGTTGCTTATGCATCATGTAAATCCCTTAGCTTCTTTCGTAATATTATTCGCCAGGCCAACAGCAGTTCTAAACTCATTGAATAAACCATCATACTTCATTCGAAACTCCAGTACGCCTCATTTATACGAAACCTGCACTATACTATCTAATTTAAAAAGTTATGATTTTTGCGCATTTTATAACTAGTAGATATTAGATAATTATTCACAGCAATTATGCACGAAAAAAATAAAACATGACCTAGGTATCATTTCCTTGTCGACTGGAAGAAAAAAATATTCCTGTTAACCTGTTTCCATCAGCTTTTTTGCCAACCAAGTACATTCTCTCAAGCACACCTCTTACCCAGCAGAAGGATTTTTCTCCAAATCTATGACAAATTTAATGCTTAACGGCCTTTTGCAAGTACTAACCGATAACAGTTTTCATGCCAGAATCTAGCTATTTTAAAACGAAATCATCTCCGAAGTCAAATAGCTGAAATAGACGACCATGCGGCATTCAAGGACGCTCTAAACTAGGCGTTCGGAAAAGTAGAATCTGTAAGCCTTAGTAAGTATTCTTGACACCTCAAATATATTTTCTAACCTTGCCATATTGTTACGATGCTTGAATATGCAGACCACACGTTGCATGAAAATGCAGGAAATTCTGCATGATCCTGTAAGTTGAGAAGCAGTATATTGGTAGCAATTTCTATTTCTTTTTCCCAACCAGCATGTTAGTAGGTCAGCACGAGGTCTTATGAACTCATGTGAGGCATTGCACTTACTTTTTGTTTTTGTCAATTTTCTTGGATGTGTATATAAATTTATACCGCCATCATCCCCATGTATTGCCTACTTCGAGCCCATGGGGTAAATAAAGATAAAAAAATTCAGTAGTTGGAGAGCACCAATACCGGCCTCCCATTAATACCGAAAATAGGCAGATTCATTTGAGCGTCCGCAACCGCTCTGCGGACGCAGCCTGCCATTGAAACTGGCTGGTCGGCTGCGTCCGCAACAGCTCAACTTATTCATTTTAATGTGATCACGAAGAGAAGCAATATAAAATTCTGCCTCGTGAAGTTTTGTGAAGATGCAAGAAAGGCCAGGTTCTACTGAGATCGATCAAAAAAATGATTTTAGACGAAGGAGGAGAATTATTGAACTATTAAGGAAGAGCTTCGCTCGTTCAACAGAAGTGGACTCGCTGGTGCATATACGCTCTTACGCTTCTGTAACTTTAATTCCGTTTGCGTCGTGAAAGGGTAATACAAGGCAGGACATAAATGTCAATACAACACCTCCCAATCAGATGCAACTTGCACAATAGTGCGAAGACTTCACTAGTCTGAACGCATAAAGTGGTCGTGCCATTTGTAGAAGAGCGTTGTTGCGTTCTTTTCTTAATTCTCGACGAACGCAGATTTCAATGGCTTGTTGGTCTGGTGGTCACAGCGATAAAACATGATTGCGGCCGCACGTAGTTTTGAGTGTAATAAACCACGGCGCAGGTACGCCAGAGTACAGTACATACGTGGTTTGTTGTGCATAGGGTCCGCCTCGGTGGAACAGTGGCTACGGGGCTCAGCTGCCGACCCACAGGTCGCTTGTTAAGACAGATGCTTAGGCTAGTTGGTAATTGGGAATCAACATACTTGCTCAGCGCAAGACTAAGAGTGGTTACGGCGTAACTACGGAAGAAGAGACAAGGACAGAAAATAGCTGGATTCTCAAAAGTCGTTGGTTTGGTCCCAGCCACGGCGGTCACATTTCGATGGAGGCAAAATGGTAGAGACGCGTGCAATGTGTGATATCAGAGCACGTTAAACAACACCAGGTGGTCGAAATTTCCGGTGCCCACCACAACGGCGTATCTCATAATCATACGGTAGTTTTGAGACCTAAAACCGCATACATTAGTAGTGTGCAACGAAAAGTGTGCAGTAAGCCGCAGAAGCCTTAAAAAAGCAAAACTCGACGATTTCGAAGACTTATACGGTTGCTTCTAGGTTGTTTTATAGATCTTAACTAGTGGATGCAGGTTGTTTCTATGTTACTTCCAAGTCATTACTAGGGTTTAGCTATAGGTCATGTCATGTTGTCTCGGCATTGATTCTCAGTGCAGAGAAGTTCGCGTTATACCACAGACAGTCACGGACACGACAACGGCACGTCGGCATTGGCGTAAGCCCTTCATCGCTTCGGGGTCTTCTCGCAGGAGCGAGCCATTGCCTCTTTCGTTCTCTATAGTATTCTCACTTTGCACGTACTCGAGGGTCTTCAGCTCACCGCCATCGTCTCGCGACCATTTGTTCTTGGGCTAGCTGTTATCTTCTTCCTTTTTAGTAGAAGTTGTGTGGGGTATAGTATTTGCCCTATTTCTGTGGCATATACCCATATGTGATGATAATAGTATTTAATAGCTAGGCCTATTCAATTTTTGTGGTAGATATCTGTTTGTTGGGCTGACTGCTGCCGTCTTCATTTTTATAGTGGACAAGTGATGAGTAGCGGTACTCACCCGATTTCTTCGGTGCATACCCATTTAAAATGATGATTATTTTTTGGTACGAGTTGAACAAAAAACAATTTGCAAAGCGGTTTCGCTGTTAAAGCACTGAATTTGCCCGTTTGGCTAGCTCCTTAACGCAGAAAATTATAGAACTACAAAAGAAGCGAAATTGCCGGCACTGCTCTTCCTTTCAACTGGTAAAATTTACATGCCGAAGTTTTGAACTGGTTCATTATAACGCGAGAAAATTCTAGACGTCTAAAAACTACACGAAGAATGAAAAAGCACAGTAAATGAGCCAATGGTGCTATTATGGACACTGTCTAATTCCGCCATATTGTAAAACTTTGTAAAGGTGTCATTTTAAGCCAATAAGAGAAGTCATAGTAGCCAGACGTGTCAATCAGCATTGATCAATGGCGGAATCTGACAACATGGCGGAATTTGACTGTGTCCAGACTAACACCTCAAGAGATGCTTTTTCTGACGCCCTTTTCTTGTGCTTCTACGTTCTTCTAGCGGTGTTTTAGGGGTCTGTAATGTTTCCTCATTACGATGTATACCAAATAGCCCAGCAACAAGTACTTCTACTTAAATTTGATTTGTATCACTTTGGACCAAGTTAAGACAAAACGTTCATCTCAGGTGGACCGCACGCGCGTACTTCTGTGTCGCGCCGCGAAATGATTGCACCATGTCGTGACCGTGTACGACTTTAAATTGGGAAGATAAATGCGTGTACGAGTGTGTAACCGAGCCCTGAAGAGGAACCTCATCAGCGTTTCCCGCTGCAGAGCTCTGCCCGGCTGCCCGCTCGCATAGCGCTGAGCGACAGCCCCGATTGTCGCACCGCCTCCAGTATGACAGGCAGCGCGACAGACAGAACAACCGTGCAGCGTTGTACACCAAACTGGCTATACAAGTCTAATTTGCATCAAGTCGCTACATGTTGACGTTGGGCGCGTGACAGCTGTTTTCTGTTGTGTGCAGTAGGCAAGCTTGACATGGAAGTTACTTCATTATGACGCAAACAGACCTTGCATTCAAGTACTTATTTGTATAGAAACTGCTTTTGCACCGTTCACCGACTTACTTGTTGGCCTTCGCTCATGGTTAAGGCCACATTTTGATACAAGAGAAGTGCTGGGGCTAGCAACAGGAAAAAGTAGGCATGAAATAATGGAAGCGCCTGTGATCGGGAGGCTTGGCATAAATAAATGTGTTAGTACACCTTCCGTTTGTCCGCATAAAAGAAGAGCTCGAAATTCTGGGTAGATGAACGGCCGGCCGAACAGCCCCTCCTGAAGAAGAGACCGTATCGGCCTCGAAACATTGGGTTAGTTCACAGTTTTTAACATTAGAAGCTCTGACCTCCAAGTGATTGGAGAGTTCATTTTATTCGTACGAGTGCTTGATGCATGTTCATTTTCCGAAGTGGGAGTTTATTGTCAATAAATCCAGTTATTTCGCGCCCGTCAGGTCAACTTATACTTGCGTCCCGTCCCCTGCACAGTTTTGTTTAAGTATATCAATGTGAGATGAGCTCTTCGGCAATTTTTATTCCAGTGAAAGCGCTCACATCAGTGGAGAACTATGACTGAAATAACGAAGGCATCGCCACGCGAGTGCCGGCTGCCGAAAGTAAAGTGTCTTTTGTAACCTCATGTTTAGCAGCAAACTTGGCCGGCATCTGCTCAGACGACTAGTTTTACCGTAGCAGCTTTTTTTATGAATGCATCGGGGTCTAGGGTAAGCTGCAGGCCTGAAGCACAGACCGGAAACCACACAAGGTTGATGATACTGGTCGACGATATATTATTGTTTACTAAATGATGGTCATAAGGTGTAAATAAGGAGACGAAGAAAATAATAAACTATGACAAAATGGCAACAACGCATTAGCGTCAATGAAGAGACTTCTGGGCCCTTGACCAACTGGAGGTTTACAGTCGCACGCTTTAAAAGCCTTAACACGTTTATTACAAGACAATGGAATTGGTGACAAGTACTAAGAAATAACAAATTTTCATCTGTATAACGCATGTACTTATTCGCAGTGTCATTTGACACCCATTAAAAGTATGTACTGAAGTGAATGACGTGCCGACTATTATGTACACACGAGCGAATACATCTTCATAAGGACCAGACGTGTACTTTGCTGTCTTGTGCTGGTTGGACCGAATATTAACGGGGGACAATATCAGAGACTCCATTCATTGATTTTCGAACATTTATTTATCATTTTGTTGTGATATATGCGTATAAGTGTGTCTTTGCATATCTGTGCCCGAGTGTTCTATTTTCCATGCACTACTTTTTATGTTTTACTTTAAGATACGTGTTTAAGTTTCACTCAAGGGCTAAGGAGTAGCTGGTGCCATAATTGTGCGCCAACATCTCCTTATATATCATATCAATAAGAAAAAAGCGTCGTGTCCGAGTGATGTTCAAGGGCGAAATCCTGTCACGCTGGGCACATGTCAGGTTTTTGAGCTTTTTATTTTCACTCAAGCGATTGCTCAGAAACTAGATTTTTGAAAATTTTACTGAGGTCAGACGTGTACAACGCCTCAAAGAACAATTCAGGCAGCACAAACTGAGACACGTGATTTGAATACTCGTAACCGAGCCTCCGGGATCGATGTCGACCGTTCATATTGTTGCGTGGGGTTGCATCTTATGTCCACTGCAAGCTCAGACACGCGGGGCGCAATCCGCTGAGCAACACGTAACTACCGGCACAGATGATAGAGGAAGGCGCGGGTAAAACACTGTGCCGAAGTCGACGTCTAGAAGTTGCATCGTTATTCCGCTGCTCGATGCAGGTCGCACTGCTTCTGATTTATTCCTGTACCCGTCCAAAGGATAGAAAGGTACAAAGAGCCTCCCGCTGTGCCGTGGTCGAGACGCATCGCTGTTCCTCTTTTTGACAGCTCCTGGGGTCGAGCGCCAAAGACAGTGAGACTCCTTCACAAAACAATGGAAGCCTACAATCAACTCTGCGCAAAGATCCCTGGAAGGTATGCCACGTCATCAGGCTTGTCTTCAAAGGTAGTACAGAAAGACAAGAAAAGGGCAGGCAATAAAAAAATATAGAGTTGCGATTACACCAGTCTTCTGCCACCTGGATCCCATGTGTTGCGTACGCAGAAAGCTGTCTCGTATAGTTAAAGGCTTTCAGCCAAGAACACAAAAAGTAGCAAGTCAGAAACTGCATGGCCAGTCGACAGGTTAGCGTTTTGTTGTTAACTTATCCACATTAGCGAAACGCTTTCTCGCTTACACGGATCTCGGACGTAAATTATCGTAACCAACATTGGTTCAACGTTAAATCAGGTTAGCGTTGCGGCAGACACCTGACAAGTGCTTATAACAGCCTCCAGGAGAACGCCTTCGCGCAGCACCAACTTTAATTGGCTACTTGGTTGATACGGCTCACCGCTGGAGCAATATATATGACGCGAAACGCGGCGGAGACAAGACGGAGACGATGATTCGATAAAGGAAAGAACAAATCGAGCGGACGAGTAACGGCTGGAGCAGCGCGCGGATAAATTGGGCGTCGCGTGAAGGCGCTTGACAAGCGGGACGAAATGACGGGCAAGCTGGTCTTCGTACAGCGCGCGAGATCAAATCGCCCGGAGCTTTGCCTCATTAAGCGCGTGCGACGGCTGCAGTGGTCACTGCTTGGCGAAAGTAAAAAAAGCGCAAAAGAGAAAAAGAGAGAGATAGATGAACCAAGGGATGCTGCGGAAGCAAGAAAAAGTTCAACGAAAGCGCGTCCACGCTGTCACTTATTGCGGGGTACAATAATTGGATGACGGAAGAAGGAGGCTGCGGAAATGTTATGAATAGTTGCCAAAAGGAACACATCAAAACTCGGCACCCTACTTTGAATATCACTAATGCGTGAACGGCTTCGATGCCGTAGCATTATTACTAGGGTGTTATACATTTCGCTTGCGTTCTTCATTTGCGATGCTGTATGAGGAACGGATTAAGTTTGTGATAATATATTTCTTTGTGAACCAGAAAGAACTCGCTGTGTGTGCGAAATTATACGATGCTTAGAGAAACACGAAAGTCATTATTAAGGCAGGGCTAGAGACTGCAAATACGATAATAAACAAAAATTTATTTTGCTTTGACTGATAAAGTGATAGCGAAGACACTCAGTCAGCGCATGATGCGAACATTTACAACAACCTACTGGCCCCATTCTTCACTTCACGTAAATATAAGAACACAAGAGATGTAGAGGAGGAAGAACGAGAAGACAGAAAGCAGGGAGGTTAACCGGAAGAAAAATATCTGGTTTACTACTCTGCACTGGGGATGAAGTAAGGGGAGACAGCAAATTAAAGAAGAGAGGAATGAGGGAGGGGGAAGCAAGCAGAAACACACGCACAAACACACAGGAGTGTTGCAATCATTCAACAGGGTGGGTGGCTCACAAGAACTTCAACACCACACTTTCATCGCTTTACGGCGTGAAGTAGATCTTACTGGAATACCAAGATAGGTTTCTCAGAAACCGGCTGGTCATCGAGGCGTGGAAACAGTGCTGAGAGGAATCATCTTCGGGAGCTGCACTAAAAGCACTGACATAAAGCATGTTCAGTGTGTTTAATGCCGCAAGAGGGATCAAATTGAAATAGTTTTTCTTGTCAACAGAAGTTTGTGGCCGACCAGTTGTTGATCGTAATTCCAGTAGTGATCATATTTGAACGTAAATTTGATCATAATTCTTCATGAATAATACTAAGGTAGATATGACGATGGAGGGTGGGGGGTTCATCTGATATCAGCCTTCCTGTATACTCTCGAATGACTAGAGATGCCTGAAACGTGACTGTGCGCTTGCGTTTATAAATGCTATAGGTGGCGCATGTTCTTATGAAGTGTGCCAGCTCATAAACTGCTGTGTAAGTGATCGAAGTTTTCAAATTACAATGCCTTTACACATACAGGTGATAGGCACATCAGATCGACAATATGTGCTCTTACTAATAAGTGCAGACTAACGATAGTTATAGCGCGAGAATAGAACGACGACAAAGAGACAAGAAGGACACTTTTTGTCGTCGTTTTATTCTCGCGCTATAACTATTGTCTCCGTATAAAGGCTAGCAAAAAGGGGAAAAAATTAGAAGAGAAGACGTTTTAGTTATGTCGGGCCTGAACTGTCCACCCAAAAAGGGGAAGTGAAGGCGCCGTGTCTCTAACACCATCCCACTCACGTCACTTAAACTTTTGACCATAAGGCTGACTGGGTGATCTGTGGAATTTCATATGACCCCGCTCTTGATCCAGCGGCGTCGCTGAAAGCGAACGCGGTGCAGTGAAAACGACAACGCTTACAAGCGAGGGGTGGCAAGGACAGGGAAAGTGCAAGGTCTCGGCAGAAGCCCTTCCTCGGCATGCAGGGTGCAGTGGACAGTGGTCAGCACCCCCCGACAAGCAGTGCCGACGATGAGAGCGGACTGTAGAAAGGGATGCGGACAAGGAGGAGGCAAGAGCGCCTCGTGCCGGCCTGTGCAGCATCCGCGAAGGCAGCGCGGGAGGGAAAGAAGAAAGAAGACCTAACTGGATTGGATGCTCTCGCGGGGTGGTGGTGGCCCCAAAAAAAGGACCGGTGGAGAGAGGCCCCCCGTATAAATGCGCAATCGTCCTTTCGCCCAAGACTCTCACTGAAGAGAGTGGATGTGGCGTAGGCGTCCAAAAGCGGGCGGCGGCGTAGCAGAGGAGTGACCACCACGACACAGCGAGGCCCGCGGCGAGGAAGACCCCTGGATTAGCGTCGTCGTTGCTGCAGCAGCACCACCCCGCATCGGCTACAAGGCTTCGCAGTGGCTACTCCACGCCCGCACGTCTTCCCGCGTCGGACTACGCTTGACAGAGTGGACTAGCCGCGGTGCTGTGACATTGAATCTCGACTCAGTGGAAGTGACGTCCAACGCTGATTTCGATTCGTTCTCCTGACGCGAACCGGGCAGCGCTCGAGAACTGAAGTGCGCTGCCTGATACAGCGTATAGAAATCATCTTTCGGGACGTTCCTACCGACACTTCGGGATGTACACACTGAAGGTGAGAGATTATATTATCTTCGTTAATAATTCTACACCAACCACTATTTCTTAGCCAAAATTACACCAATAGCGTCTAATGTTCGGACATGCTTTATTTAGGTCAACATGACGGAACTTTTCTAGAGGAGCTCATTAAAAATTATGTTTTTTCCCTATTGGTTAGCAGCTTGCTGTCCCACTGGTTTTGGCGATTTCAATGCAGTTCGTCCTGCAGGTTAAAACAAATGTATCATGGCTTGTGTGAGAATGAACGTCAGTTTAAAGCTTTCAAAGTCGCAAAAGGAATATCTCACAGCAGAATCGGGCGAGAACTAGTTGACTTATTCCAAAGTGATGACAACAAGAAATGTATATATATTTCGATTTAAAAATACTTTTACAGGCAATCACGAGGCGACATCATGTATAAAAGAAGAGAACCTGAGGGAATACAAAATAATAAAAAAGAAAGTGACTATGTGACCTCACGGATCCATACGATGTAGAATGACAGGCTACATTACTGAATTGTGCATCGAAGTATGAATCAAGGAGTTAATTGGCATTGGTACGTTCTTTACAGACTAGCTACAATCCATCTCGTTTCTACCCGATTCATTCATAAGAAAGCGGTAGCGATCTGGTAGAGCCACACTATCGTCGCCTTCTTCACCACTCTTGGTCCTTCGGGGATATAAAGTGCTCCTCAAACGCGTCCAGTAGTTTTCTCTTCAGCATTATTGTGCTCGTAGGACCCCATAAAACGTTCCATGCGGCATAGTAAAAACTTGAGTGGGAGCACAAAGTGCAGAAGCTCTAAACTACAGTACGAAAATTTCCGTTAGTTAAAGGGACATTAATGGAAATTATTAAGTCGAAGTTGATTGTTGAAATAGCGGTCCTGCAACAGCGCAGTTTTACTTTCGTGCCAAGGAAGTGCTTATTTTGAAATAAAATCACGTTTTAGTTGTCCAAATCGGGTTAGCGCACTTCAAATTACCCGCCTCAAGCGGAGCGTGTCACGTCAGGGATGTCATACACAACGTTGGCCAACATTAGTGCGTGGCCGCAGACACTAGTAGCAGCAGAACGAAAGGAGTGGGAGCTACAGCAACAAAAACGAACATTGAACAATTTCCTGCATGGCCTGCAAGATGACAGACCTGAATGGTTCAACTGGGCTCCGTTAGATGACAGACCTGCCCATGTTAACCAGGCGAATCTTCTGAACAGCTCGCGCAATTCCCGATAGCAACGTCTGCATCTTTTTTCCCTATATATCACACACACACGAACAAGCACCATTTTAATACGTCTCTTGACGTGTGGAAGGTTTTTTTTTATTTATTTTAGCTAGCTTGATTACTGGTGATTATTGTAGGCAGCACCTCTGACCTAACGGAAATCATTTTCCCAATGTGTTATCGTATCGCATGTGTTCTAGTGCATTTACATTAATTTATCCGTAAGTAAAACACGGCTGTTGATAATATTGTCGTTTTAGACGTTGCTATACATTGAGCTTTCACTCTGACATAAATTTTTATTTTTACTTTTGTGTCCCTATAACATGACGTGAAGAGAGAAGAAAGAGCGGAGAAGGAAAACCAGAGTGGTTAACCAGTTCAGGACAGCCAATCTGCTACCCTATGCACAGAAAAACAAAATGTGAAACTGGCTACGAGCGGCTTCAGGCCGGCTAAGTGCCAGGTCAGGGGCTCAACAGGCAACCATGGCAGCGGAATTTGGAATGGCGCGAAATAGGAGAACACACATGTAACTAAGTGGTGAAAATTACGTTAAAGAACCTCGGACAATTACGAATCAGCCATGTACTGCGATGGGTCGCATATTCACAGCGCCAATTGGTGACAATTCTTTCAATATTACAGCTCCTTACCGCTACATAAAGCATGGCATAGAACGTCTACATGCGATGTCCTCACGTCTTTATCTTTTTATGTTCTCACTTTTAAAAGAACGCACAATGATTATTCACTCAATAAACATTACAGCCGTGTTTCAGGTGCGCCCGAACTTAAAGCTAACCGAAAATTAGACCATCTACAACTCGGGTCGAGCCAACAGAATTGTCAAAGTATTAAGTGATTGAAAAAGAGTGCTAGACGATTGGTACGCAATGTGAGAAGAAACCTTGCTCGTGCCTGAAGCACAGTTTATTGTTTCTATATTTTGCTCTTGCAAAGTGTGCGATACAGAATTCAAATATCCTCTACTCATAACACGCTTTTCTCGTTCTCTTGCGTCGTCATTTTTGTAGCATATCAAGAGTGTGCATCTATAGTTTCTTGAACACTGATAAAGTTGGAGGGGAATTCTACAAGTTAGAAGATAAGCTTTCTATATACACTGTATAATGATGTATAAAACATTGATATTGTGCTTCATGGACGAGCAAGAGCAATCCCCAGCAGGGCACTTCACGCCGATAAACTATAATGGGATCATTGCAGATTTCCTTTCGCGGTTCGAGCTTTATAATTCAACTCGTTTTATTATGTTTACAGAAAAGTGGCAAATCACAGTTTCTTGACGGTTTTTCCTGTAGCAAGCTGGCAGCAATGTAACGAAGCAATATTAACGAGGCGAGGTCACCAGGTTGCCATCCTCGAACTTGGAGGGAAAAAAAAAACAGAAGATAATGCGAAAGGGTCGCCGACTAACTTACAGGCATTGTGCTATTCGAGGCTTGTCACTCAAGTGCGATAAATTGTGATAAACACATCTTAAATCCTTTGACGTGGAAGAAAGTTGATGAAGAAGAAGCACCATTTTTTTCTTTCTTCTGCTCTCTCTTCAGGCACTCCAGGCGATGAGTGATGGTTTTTACGTCCCTGCGGAGCACTTGAGATATGACTGAAAGCTCAAGAGAGGGTATAGGGGGAGAGTGGTGAGGGCTTTGGTTGGAATATATTAAAGCTATCGCTGGGTCGGCTTCTGTTTACACTTCAAAACATTGATATAGCACAAATGGCAAGGTAACCATAGGGTAGATAATAAAGTAAAATTACGCTTTCATGTACGATGTATTTTGTCACAATCCTGCATCCTAGACTTGTGGTGGCATGTGATCCGTTTTGCTTCCATCGTGATCAGTTCAGCCTTTCTAAACAATGCTGTCCCGTAAAGCTTAACTAGCGGCACCTCAGAAGGCATCAGCTTACTTTAGGGAAACTGCAGGTGACCTCCCGGGCCTGAAGACTGCTATAGTCCTGCGGCTAACATTTACTTCTGTTTTTCTCTCATTAGACATGGCCTCCTTTCAGGAGATTTAGTGTTCATTCAGACCTGCGGCTGTAGCACCACTCGCGTGACCAGTTGGGATGCAAATGGTCGCAAATGGCCATTTTCTTTGAAAAGCGATTGATGTTGTCCAGAACTCTGTGCTCTATCTTTAGCAGTGGAGCTGCTTAAGCTGTTCGTTCCCCCAGTTCTCGTGGCCAGCAGAAAGGGTATGTGCCAAGCAGCTCCGGGTATCGCATAGCCATGGTGAGTGTAGCAAGGGGTGGAAAAATAAATAGTGAGGTGGACTGATGAGAGAGGAGGAAAGAAAGCAAGACGGCAGAGGGTAAAATATGAGGAACGGTGGTAGACATAGCCTGGATTAGTATATATTAGCAAAATGTTGGGAAGTGGAAGTTGAGTTGAGGAGGACTGGTGTTAGCGTTAAGAGAAGGGATAGGAGAAGGTGAGCAATTAAACTATATAATACCTATTCGCAGTAGAGCATGGCGAGGGGTGGTAAGAAGAAGTGAGGGGGAGCAAGGAAAATAAACAAAGAGATCAGGAAATGATCGAACAATACCCCTGTCACACGTGAAAACTTAAGTGAATTTTGAGCGAGTGTACTTACGCTCACAAAGTGTCATTTTGGCGGTTCGCTGCTACACGAGAAAGTGAAGTGTACTTTTGAAATGATGACAGTGGCAATTGATGGATTTGTAGCGCAATACACATTTGTTCTTTTTGCACCCCTGTCTCATAGTAGGACCATGTTGTCTTCGTGGAAGTAGCACCAGTGGCACACGCTATCGTAAACGACCCGCATACACATGTGCAAGTGTGCCTGGAAGCAAACAACGCGATGGACGCAGCCATTGCACAGCATGTGCTGCCGCATCCCCATAGCGGACGTGGTCGTAAACTGCCCGATGGTGGGAGTAGCGAGGAGTTTTGTTGATTTACGACTTGTTTAAATACATAGCAGTATCTCTTATAAGAAAACAGTAGTTTAAAAGTATTATGAGTATTATGAGTATTAAAAGTATTATTATTTTAGGCATCGCCGTACTTATGTGCGAGCCACTTGTAGCGAGGCTACACAATTTATCGCAGCGAAGCGAAGTTGGAAAACGCACATGCCGGCAAGTGTACTTGCCGGCATGTGCCGGCAATGAGTGACCCTAAACTTGCTCGTGTGATAGCGCTCAAATGATACTCGCGGCTAAGTGCACTCGCTGAAAGTGTGCTTAAGTTGCCACGTGGGACAGGGGTATACAAGATGAAACACATAAGAAAGAAGAAGATGATGAAGAGAGAGAGAGAGATAAATAGAGAGGAAAGGCAGGGAGGTTAACCAAGCTTGGCTCGGTTGGCTACCCTACACTTGGGGTGAGGGAAAAGGAGAATAATAGAACGGAAAGATACAGAAAAGAAGAGGAGTAAGAAAGAGAAGCATAAATAGTCAGCTCGAGACTACACAGCACGGCCTTGCACAGTTCTTTCACAAGCGGTCGAGAAGTTTTGTGGTCCTTAAAAAGTACAAGAGGGCTTTCGTGGCTTTGCGCGTATGGGAAGCCGTCGGCCAAGGTCCCAAGATCTTCTCTTCTGTAAGCGGCCGTGAATCCAGCTGACAGAGCTTGGCTTCCATAATACGTCGTTCGGTCTGGTATGCTGGGCAATGACATAGAATGTGCTCAAGCGTTTCCTCGCAGGTGCAGATGTTGCATGCCGAAGTGCTCGCCATTCCAAGGAGACGAGAGTACGAATTCGTAAATGCCACGCCCAACCTCATGTGACACAGTACAGTTTTAGCGCATCGTGGGAGCCCGGATGGCAAACGAAGTTGCAAGTTTGGGTCGATCGAATACAGGTACGTGTTGGAGAAACAACGCGTATTCCATTGTAGGAAAGATATACGGCGAGCAAGTGATTGTAGTAGCCTTGCAGCGTCCGTTCTCAAGAGTGGTATGGGCGTGCGCTGGTCTTGGTCATGAGCCGATCGAGCAGCTTCATCCGCGCGGTCATTGCCGACGATTCCGCAATGACTCGGCAACCACTGAAATACAATATCGTGACCTTCCACGAGCACTTCGTGGTAGTCGTGCCTTACCTGATATACTGATTGTTCATGTAACCCGTGCTGCATAACCAACCGTAGTAACTGTAAGGCTGACCTGGAGTCGCAAAAGATGGCCCATTGGTTAGGTTGCTGGCGAAGAATGTACTTTACTGCACCTTGAAGTGCTGCGAGCTCTGCTGCTGTCGACGTCGTGGTGTGAGAAAACTTGTACTGAAGCAACACATTTTCAGATGGAACAACCACTGCTCCTGTGGAGCTGTTGGAATTAGGGGGAGCCATCGGTGTAAACATGTGTGCGGTCGAAGTACCCTTCGTCCAACAGACGCAAAGTCAATTGCTTTAATGCTAGCGTTGACATGCGTGCCTTTTTAAAGATTCCAGGAACTGATAAGCGCACGTTAGGTTGACGAAGACTCTTTGGTGCAGTTGCTGGATGCATCGCAAGTTTGAAGCCAGGCGGTAGTATGTCCTAATATTTTGTCATGATACAGCAGTACGAAGAATGGGGCCTCCGAGCTGTCAAACACGCTAAATGATGTGACGGTAGCCGGGATAAATGTCGAATGTGCGCTCTCAGCGTCTTGACCTTGATGTGTGTTGTGACCGGTTGTTCTTGTGCAATAACAATAGTTGACACTGTCGATGAGCATCTTGGAAGGCCAAGGCATGTCTGAAGTGCTTGGGCTTGTACGCTTTGCAGTGCACGGATGTTAGTCTTGCACGTGTTGGACAGGACAGGAAGACTGTACCGGAGAGTTCCGAAAAAGAGGGCTGTGTAAAGCTGCAACATGGAGTGCACGGATGGGCCCCATGATTTTCCGGCGACGAACTTGAATACATTCTCAATGCCAATGAGCTTTTTCTTCAGGTATGTGTCATGCGGGCTCCAGGTTAGGTCACGATCTACGATGACGCCTGAGAATCTATGAGTGCTCTTATATGGGATTGATCTGCCATCGATGCACAATGAGAAGAAAGACATCGGTTTGCGTGTGAACGCCACCGCTGCGCATTTTTCTGTGGCGATAGTCAAACCATGCTGGCGAAGGTATGTCGATGTCATTGTTGCCGCTTTCTGTAATCTTGCGCGCACTTGAGGTCGTGTCACGCCGGACGCCCAAATGAAGATATCGTCAGCGTAGAGAGATATATAAGCCGTCTGTGGCAGCATTTCGGTGAGCCCCACGAGAACCAGGTTGAAAAGTGTTGGACTCAAAACACCGCCTTGTGGCACTCCGAGACTTGTGAAATACTTATTTGTAGACCCATCTTTAGTTGAAACGAACATGGATCTCTTTGTGAGGTAGCTTCTTACCCATCGAAAGACATGACCTCCAAGTTCAGCTACTTCAAGAGCATTGAGAACAGCCTCGTGGGTCACGTTGTCATAGGCACCCCTCACGTCTAAGAACAGAGCTACCGACAGCCGCTTCTGAGCTTTCTGATGCTGAACAGGGGTCACTAAGTGAATAACGCTATCAACTGAGGACCGACCTCGTCGAAAACCACCCATAGCATCAGGATAGTTGTTATAATGTTCCAGGTACCATTCCATGCGTGTAAGCAGCATCCTCTCCATGACATTGCCAATGCAGCTTGCTAGTGCTAGAGGCCGGTATGATGCCAAATCGAATGGAGACTTTCCGGGCTTCAGCAAAGGCACCAGGCGACTACACTTCCACACATCAGGCACCATTCCATCATGCCAAGACTTATTGAAAATGTCCAGGAGACAGCGCTGTGCCTTCGGGCCTAGGTGACGTAGGGCAGTATAGGTCACTCCATCCGGACCTGGGGATGATGAGCGTCTGCATGTGTTCAATGCCGCATGAAGTTCTTCCATGGTGAATGCAACCTCCATTTGCTGATCTCGTGCGACTGGAACATCCTGTGGCAATAGATCGATCGGTATAGAGATGTCGCCGGCGATCATTGCACAAAACTCCCCAGAAACATCAAGCTATGAGCGACGTTAATGTAGCGCCAGAGCGGCGAAGGTGTGACGCTGTTGCGGATGCGAGTGAATACCTCGAAGAGTCCTCCATACGGGAGACAAGGGCTTTCGACGGTCTAGCGAGTCACAAAAATTCTTCCACCGTTGTTCATGAAGCTTGTGCATTCGACGCTGGATTTTTTTCTAAATGCGTCTGGATTCTCTGAGGTCAGAGATAGATTTCGTGCGTCTGTATCGTCTTTCGGCACGTCGGCGGACCGCTCGAAGTTGTTCCAACTCTTGGTCGAGTGCCGTGCATCTCGATTCTTTCGAACATATCTTCGTGGAAGTCTCCATTGCACAACTAATCACTTCTTCAATGGATTCCGGTGGTTCGTGCATGCACTTGCTCTCCACTGATATCTGAAACTCTTCCCAGTCAATAAGTCTTGAATGTCCAGGGGAAGGAGAATCGTCCAAACCTCTGACCGTCACGTACGTGGGGATATGGTCGCTGCCATGTGTTTCAATATCTGTGAACCATTGAACTTTTGTGACAATGCTATGCGACACTAATGTCAAGTCCAGGCAACTGCTGTAAGTTACTCCTCGGAGATAAGTAGGGCTGCCGTCGTTCAGCACCTGAAGCCCGTGCTCTGATGCGAGGTCAACTAGGTCCGTGCCTTTTCGATTTGTCCTGATGCTTCCCCACAATAGATGATGGGCGTTGAAGTCACCCATCAATATCCAAGGTGCTGGAGTCGTTGGAAATATACCATTCAATATCTGTTGATATAGTCGACCTGACGGCGCTATATATGCGTCTATCAGCGTAAACGACTTCTTCTTTTTAACATATAGGCACACGTAGTGATTTCCATTGTGAGACTCTACTCTTTGGAGAACGTAAGTGAGTTCTTTACGGATGTACACAGCAACTTGACTTCGCTCAATGCACGATGAAGAAACGAATGATTCATAGCCCGACAGACGAGGTATTTTTAAAAAATGCGGTTAACAAATGATGATGATGGGAAACTTATTTTCGAAAATGAATTGTCTGAACTCAGGCATTCTTGACTGTAGACCTCTTGCGTTCTACTGAATTATGGAAGCACGCTTGACTTTTTCTCAAAAAGGCTGATGCGGTCAATGGTGCGCCATCTTGTTACTGAAGTCCGGCAAGAACTGGTTCTAGTGTGTCCAAGATTTGCAGCGCGCTCACTTTGCGCTTTCCAAGTGGTGGCGCTTGCTTGCCAGCTCAACTCCTCTCTCAAATTCCGAGAACATTAAACTGGCTTCGATTTTTTTTGATACTGTGACTGCAGACGGCATTGTTTGAACCAATGAGATGGTCAGCAGCAGTGTGTCTGCTTATACTTTGCAAGTGAGCCAACTACAGCACGTGTGCCGACGTGCATTCGGTGCGGTGACGGTCGCTGAGTCATGGTGCGAATGTCGCTTGCCTCGAGTCAAACCTCGGTCGCCAGGCGCGAATGGTCGTGCGACCCGTGCTCCAATCGCAATAGTGAACGAAACTTTACTTACGGTGAAGCTACACAGGTTCACCGTGAAATATTGCTCAATGTGTGGTTGAACCTCAACACGCAGTCTTTTACCCGAAATCCTGGCTGAAGCGGCTTAACTTTGGTGGAGGAGCAAGGCAGGTGGTTAGTGTATCTAGACTTAGGTACACCTCAAAGAACCCCAGATGGCCATGATTCTCCGAGGCCTCCGATACGGTGCCCTGATAATCATACCGTGGTTTTGGAATGTAAGACCATAAAAAGACACTAAAGAAGTGCAACAATGAATCAGTTTAGACTGACTAATTTCATATTCTGCAAACTCTACCATCGGTATGTTAACCCCTCCCCCCCCCCCCGATTAAGCCAATGAAGTATTCCTTTTGAAAGTCGCGCCGCAATATTCACCCACGACGCCATGCATTCAAAAATATTTTATTCGTACTTCAGAAATACTGGCCCAGCAAAATTTTTCTGAAAGTCTATACACTACATGCTTCTAGCGCACTCAGAGGAACATGAACTTCATTAGTGCCTATTACAAAGTACATAGACACTAAAATCTACGACGTTTTCTCGCTTACCACGAACGATCTCGCGACAGGCATGGTGATCTTGTGATTGTGAAAGAGCAATTCACTACTACGAGAAAAATCGTTTTTCTATATAGCGTCTCTTTTAACATTACTATTACAAGCACAAGGTCAATTCAGCTCCTCTCATACGCTGGATGGCACTCTTAGACCTGCGATTATGTTTACCACGAAGCACATCACCGGTGTGGTGGTTCTAAGGACTTATAGGTGTGACACATAATACGAAGTTGGGAGGTGATATACAGCGAGATGCAGCGCGCAGTAAGTTTTCTATTCTCGTGTGCGATGATTGTTGGAGGAATTGGTTGGAGGAACTATCACATTCTTAAAAGTATAGCATGGGAAATAATGCACGATGTCAGAGCTTCAAAAACACACCAGAGTTTATACTAGGGCTATTTTTTTCAAATTCTAGGTGAAATTGTTGGGATTTATATATGTGGCCATGAGCGTCGTCATAAAATAAACTTGAGTTGACTTATAAAAAGGGTTCCTGATAACATCACATGCATTCAACATATCCTTACACTTCGTTTGAAGCATCTTCCTAAATTCCATACATCGCACTTCTTTTTTCGTCTGATCGCCCTTCTTCGAAAGGCAACGTATATTAGGTGGCGTGCACGACGACGTGACAGGAGAAACATTCATTGCAAGCTTACTGCGATTTTTGTAACAAGACGAAGAAAGACATAGACATCAAGAAACGAGGAAATGAAACGTGTGTGTGTGTGTGTGTGTGTGTGTGTGTGTGTGTGTGTGTGTGTGTGTGTGTGCGTGCGTGGGTGCGTGCGTGCACACGCGCGTGTTTGTGTGTTGTTTAAATGGGGACTTCACGTTCACGCTTTCATAATTATGGTGGCATGACAACGTAAATTAAAAAAAATACGTTGATACAGGCTTGTTTAGCCTTGTTTCGAGAGATCAGGTTGTCACGAACATAAAGTAAAGAGTTTCCCGTGCTCGTTTGTCATGCGCAGCTAGCTGGAAAGTTGGTCCCTGTTAGCGTTTGACGATGATGTTTATAACAAAGAAAACAAACAAGGAGTACCCGTATCAGTGAGTTCCCGAAAAAAAGGGATATATATATATATATATATATATATATATATATATATAATATATATATATATATATATATATATATATATATATATATATATATAGTTGTTTTATTCCGGCCGGAGAAATAACGTGAAAGACCAAACATTATAAGAAAAAGAATAAACGACACCATGACACCATGGCTCGGTGAAACATCGCGTCTACTAAACCCAATTTGTTTTGGCACAGACACTGGATCGATCGCGGGACCTGACTCAGCGTGAAAAAATATAATACGGAAGCTCCACATAGCTTAATTTTTTTTAATTCTGACATATTTAAATATTAGAGCCATTTTCAATCTCGCCAAAGCGGATGTTCGGCATGTGAGCATCTGCTAGAACGCCCGTCACTGCATTCAGGAGGAACAAAATAACACTGACAGGTTGGCCAAAAAGTTTACATCGACCCATTCGTGGCGGCGTATTGGACGAGGGAAACACATTCATGCGTTGCCTCTCTGATTAACGGGATTCGCAGCTGCTCACAGGAACCCACTTATTCGGGATACGTTTTTCTTTTTCAGCGCTACCATCGAGCTCAAGCGATAGGCAGGGCACGAAAAAAAAACGTTCAAAATATTTAAAATGCATTGAATACAAAGGAAAAAAAACTTGCTATATGCGAAGGATTGCTTTGGCCTTCTTGATCTCGCGGCGTCGGTCTCTCTTGGGAGACTGGTTCGAGAGCGTCGCTAAGTCAGGTTCTTGGGATGTCGCTTTGGTTTTTTTTTTATTCGAACTATGCGCTCGTAGCCACCTTAGCTGTATCCGCGTCGTTAGAGGATCACTTTCTCGAAAAATGCTTTCGAAAGACCCGCTTCCTCGGGTGCGAGTGACAAAAAAAAAATTGAAGAAAGCTCGGTACAGGGCCAGATGGTTTTTCTCCGCGAACAAATGCGTTCATGCGTAGCCTAAATATAGACTCCGCAGAAAGGCACTTTTCTTCCAAAGAAGAAAGTGAAAAAGGTTACAAAGCTGGCGTCGAGGAAGGCGATCATGCAGAGGGGTACCAGCTCTATTCTGACTTCACCAACCGAGACAAGCAGACATTTTTCTTTCCTTTTTTTTCTCTGATACGTTAGAGCGGCGTAAACGCGAATTTTGCGTCGTGGATGGATGAAGCTCGGAGCCTTAAAACGACCTTTTTTGTGATCGCAGCTCTCTTTCGTCGCAATCAACTCCTGCACCTTAAACTTAATTCGTCGTTCCAAGAGGCAGTATCCTCCACAAAACTGCGTAATGCTCAGTACGGGCTCTGTTGTCAGTCTTTGGATTTTGTTTTGTTCACTATTTCACTTGTTGCGCATGCAAAGGGTCAACTACAATTTCTATGAATTTTCTTTACGATTATATTTCTTTCTCCCATTTCTCCTCGTCCCTTGTAGGGTAGCAAACAAGGTACAACCTGCTTAACCTGCCAGTCTTTTCTCTCTCTCTCTCTCTCACGATATTCTGCGCGCGTCTCGGTTGAGGACTTTCTTTTTAGAAATACTATAATGGGCACACAATCGCTGCTTATTTTGCTAGGAGAAAAATGAATCATCGAACGCGAAGCAGGTATAGATTGTATTTCAGGCGCATTCACTTCGCGATTGCGCCTTGAACTGAGCGCGCTTCTTAAAGACTACTTAAGAGAAACTCTATAGAAGACGAGCTTGGACGACGGTAGCGTAGTTCTCTCCACGAGTGCACTTAAATCGCGAAACGAATAACGAGCCATACGCTATATAGCTGGTGAAGGAGAGTATTATATTCGAGAAAGCTAGTTAAGAACGCTATTATAACGCATGAGATGGAGCGCTCGATATTTCCAGAGCCCGCGTTACAGCTACTTTCCCTTGTTAGGTTTCAAGAAGAAGCAGTCGTCAGAGAAAAGAATTCGTTGTAGGAGTCATTATCTAGCCTTACTCTTTGTTCTGTTAGTGCCGAGACCGAGACGTAGCTCTAAAGCAGTACTCACTTGTTCAATTGTGAATCGTTAACGAAGATTGTCTCTCTCATACAATGGGCACCGTGTTTTGTTTAATAAAAGCGTTTGATATCTGCAGGAGGCTTCATGTACGTTTTGAAATATATCAACAGCTTTCTTATATTCCAGTGTTCCTTGCTACGTGTTAGAAAAAAATATTATAAAAGAGTGAATTGGGACAACACTTGTGGTGGTTTGGATTGTTCTTTCATACCAGTTCAATCCCCTACGTCATGAACTGAGAAAATTAAATAGCCACAAAAAGTTGAAATAATCATGGCCATGGTATAATTTTTATGTCGGGAAATAGACACCCCTAAGATAATCACAAATAAAAAAGAAACACACCAGCATAAAAGGAAATGAATGAGGTAGTATACAAATTATGTCATTAAGCAAAGCTGGCTTGTGAAATAGCATTTTATTTGATTTACAATTTCATTATTTTGAAAATGTTGCTTAACTTTGGTGTGGGACAACCTAGTTCTTGGCCTGTCCGCCAAAATGCTGTTGTGCCATAATTAAAAAAAAGTAATCGGCACACTGCGTACCTGATTAATTACATAGAATTAATTTTCGTTGAACTTGTAAGAGAGAATTACGTACTGACCCACATGCCCAAAGAAGGCCAGTGAGGAATGTTTCGCCCCCCGTGCAGTAATGATTAAATAGGCGTCCGTCCTTGTAACCGATAAGTTATCATATTTCCGTCAAACGGGACTTAATTTTCATGCACGTTCTTCCGGCCACCTTTTCGTGGTACCTTTATTCCCCTCAGTTCCTGTCTTCGCACAGTAGCATGCAAGCGAATAAGCACCGGCTAACCGCGCTGGTTGTCATTAGGGTGATTTCCATCGGTATATCTGTCAAACGTCCTGTGACAACTGGCTATCTATTTAAAGAAAAAAAATAAAAGAAGAGCTGTTCATTGTGAAGCAAAATTATTAGCACGGAGGTTACTTTAGCGCAACTTTCTCAAACGATCACGTACTCCAAGTGATTTTCACACGTAGGGTCACATCATTTAGAAGTTCGAACAAGAAATCAATCTGCTAGAAAAGCGATAAGACACAATGCAATGCACTGAGAAGAAAGAAAAGGAAGAAGAACGATGGCTCTCGCCTTAGGTGGGGAGCGCACAAGCGACCATCTGATTTTGGGGAAGAGATGACGGTCATCGTCATTGTGAGCCTATTTCATGGTCACTTCAGGATGAAGGCCTCTTTCGACTACCTGCAATTTACCCTAGATTGTACAAATGGTTTCACTTTACATCTGTGAACTTCTCAATTTGTTAACTCCGAGTAACTTGATGTTCTCTTGGGCGGCGTTTCTTGTCTCTTGGTAACAGTTGTGTTGCCCCGACTGACCACCGGTTATTCATAATGCGCATTACGTGACCGGCGCGCTTTTTCGAAACGCGGCTGCTTGGGCCATTTGGTTATACGCGCCAAAGTTTGGCATAGCGCTAACACTGCAAGCAACATAGGACATAATTATACGCATAATTATAGGCACTGGCATAGTGCTAACACAGAAAATAAAAAAAAATCTGCTGAAAGTTAGCGCTTGTCCTGCAGTCTCTTCCTCGACCTTGTGTTAGAGCTATGCCACATTTTCGACCATTTGTTTTCCTTGATGCGAGCTCAAACACATCGTTACGCCCTTTGTTTACTGGCTCTCCCTTCTGTTCTGTTCTATTTGCTGTGGAAGGGTCAACGTTTATATTACCTCGGATACTCGATTTCTATGAGGTACGCTGCAAAAAAAAGAATAAATAAACAAACTGGTTACTCGAAATGGCAAAATGAGCAACTACTGAAAAAACACACTGCAAAGTGAAACAAGATAGAAAAATAACATGGTAATGCAGATACAGTTCTCCTTCATGAATTCATATTGCAATAAAATGTTTTTTTGCAAATCAAAAAAAAAAAAAATTATACTTTCACAAACTCACAAAAAAACACAAAAAGGAAAATACTAAGATCAGACAAATGTTAACTAATTAGCACTGTCAGTTTCGTTAGCGAGCGGAAACCTCTAAGAGTCTAGACAGTCCTTTTCGTTAAAGTCCTCGTGTTTGAGTCCGGACGCGAAAGAAGACGGATACGGCTCACCAGCGGTTCACGCCCTTCAATAGTCCAGTGGGGAAGCTGCCGTGGTGAGAGTGCATAAGCTCGGGCCCGTAGCCCGACGGCTTGCTCCCGCTCCCGGTAGACGTCATCTGCTGCGCTGTCTTCAGCTCGAACATCAGATCAAGGTCTTGCCAAGGACTCACCAATAGCCGCTGCGGTTGAATGGTCACCAGGACCCCGTGGAAACAGTCGCCAGCTAGGTGGATGCCCTGACGCCCAGGTGGTACTCGCACCCGACGAGCTCGCACGCCGCACCCTAGCCGTCTTCTCCCAAGCACGAGCCCGCATCTCCTCTTCCTCGTTCTTCGATGCCCTGGCTCTGGATTTTTTTTCCCATTTCCTTGAATTTTTCTTCTTTTTCCAATCGCCAGTGTTCGCCGCACTGGCGCAATACGCCATCTTGCACACATTGTCAGTAGTTCATCTTACGCGCCAAATTTGAAAGTCACTTGACTCGCGCACTTCACTCACAACAAGAGTCCCCCCTTTGAAAAGTTTCTTTTGCGAAGAAAAATAAACTGCAGTTCAGTGCGCGAGAAGTCACCACGCGTCGTCCATTCACAAGATGTCCTTAACAAACAAACAACTTGAAGTAGTCGCTTGTCTCGAGAAAACGTAAAAATTCACAACCGACTCATATAACCTGCGCCGACATTTTCAGAGCCTCTAATGTGCTCGACTCGGAATGAATATTCTTGTAACGCGAGGCTCCACCGTAATACCCTACTGTTCAGGTGTTTTGCCCTTAAGAGATACTGCAGTGGTTGGTGATCGGTCTGTACGACAAATGACGTTCCGTACAGAAAAACATGATACTTTTCTATCGCCCAGACCAACGCTAAGCATTCCCTCTCGATTGCTGAGTATCTCTTTTCGCGAGGCTGAAGTTGACGACTGGCATATGACACAGGGTGGAGGATGCCATCATGCTCTTGCATAAGGATAGCGCCTATACAAGAATCAGAGGCGTCAGACCGAAGCACGAATTCTCTTTTCAAATCGGGTGCTTTGACGATTGGCCCAGAAGACAAAGCCTTTTTGAGTGATTCAAACGCTTCTTCTCTATCCGTGGTCCACGTAGTCTTGTTTTTCTCCATCTTCCTCGTCATCTCAGTGAGCGGCTGTGCTTTCTCGGCGTACCGAGGTATCAGGTCACGGTAGTAGCCAGCCAGTCCAAGGAATGACCGGAGTTGCTTCTTTGTTTCAGGCTTAGAAGCACAGGTGATCTTCTGTATCGTGCTTTCGACTGGCCGTATGTTGCCGTCTCCCAATCGATGTCCCAAAAAGGTGACTGTGCTCATAGCCACTTCACATTTCTGTGGCTTGATCCTTAGTCCGGCTTGTCGTATCCTGGCAAAAAATTGCTTCAAAGTTGTTAGATGTTCTTCCCACGTAGTGGTAGCCACCAGTACGTCGTCTATGTAATGAACGACGTTAGGTATTCCAAGCAATAACTTTCTCATCAGACGAGTGAAGACCGCGGATGCGGTCTTGATGCCAAAAGGCATATACAGGAAATGATAATGCCCTGATTGGCTTGAAAAGGCGGTCTTTTGCTGCGAGTCTTTTGCGAGAGGAACCTGCCAATATCCTTTAGTTAAATCAAACTTCGAGAACCATTTCTTTGTTCCCACTTCGGCAAACAAGTGATCAGTTCTGGGTATAGGTTCTGCATCAGATACCAGAACATTGTTTATACGGCGAAAGTCTATACAGGCCCTGTAGCTATTGTCTGGCTTTTTGACTAGTACCAAAGGAGAATTATATGGTGACTCTGAAGGTTCTATAATGCCAAGTTGCAACATGTCTTGCACTTCCTTTTCAACGACTTCCTTCATAGAGAATGGCAATGGGTATTGTGGGGTGTTAACTGGTTCTGAACTGGTCGTTTGTAACCGACACTCCACAAGGTTTGTTTTACCTGGGATCTCCGAGAATACGTCTTCGTATGTACTTAAGATGTCCCGTATCTCCACCCGCTGTCGCTCCCCTATTTCATCTCCAAGCTTTATGGAGTCAATACCGCAGCTACCTTGTACTTTGAAAGTTGGTAGTGGTTTCTCAGACTCCTCTTCCTCCAGAACGACAAAAGATGATGTCTGAGGAAGCCGTTCTTCACGGCGTTCTTCATACTTTTTCAGCATGTTTATGTGGAAAAGTTTTTTCCTGTGTCCAAGATCCAGCCAGTAGTCATAGTCGTTTTTCTTTTCTATGACTGGAAACGGCCCTTTCCAATGCATCAATAACTTGTTGTTGCTTGTGGGAAGCAAGATCAATGCACGGTCACCAGCTTTCAGGTCCCGTTGCTTGCTGTGGCGGTCGTAATACCTTTTCTGCGACACCTGTGCTCGGCTCAGGTTTTGTCGTACCAGCTCCAGTGTCTTCTCAATTCGCTCTCTTAAATCCAGGACATATCCGTACGTCGTTTTAAGTTCTTCGTTCTCCTGATCATGAGTCCATAGCTCTTTCAGGATGCTCAGAGGTCCTCGAATATGTCGGCCATAAATAAGTTCAAATGGTGAGAACCCGGAGCTTGCTTGTGGGGCTTCACGATAAGCAAACAAAAGAGGTGCTAGCAAGCGATCCCAACATTTAGGCTGTTCTTGAACCATTTTGCGGAGCATTTGCTTGAGTGTTCCATTAAACCTCTCTACCATCCCGTTGCACATAGGATGGTATGGAGTGCAGCTAAGATGCTTGACTGCCAGTAGTTCATTCACCTCCTTCATTAGATCTGAGGTAAAGCACGATGCCTGATCAGCCAAGACTTCTCGTGGAAAACCAATGCGAGAAAACATCTCGACAAGTCCCTCGGCCACTGTAGCTGAGTCAATTGCTGTCAAAGGCACTGCATCAGGGTAGCGAGTGGCGAAATCCACAAGAGTCAAAATATACCGATGGCCTTTTGCCGAGGCTGGAGTTATCGGTCCAATGATGTCGACCGCCACACGTTCAAAAGGGGTGTCGATCAACGGCATACGCCCTAGAGGCACCTTGCCCACCTTGCCTTTCGGTAAAGTCCTTTGACAGGCGTCACATGATCGGACATATCTGCGGATATCTTCTTGTACCCCAGGCCAGTAGAATGCGTCCAGAACTCGATCTATTGTTTTTTTGACACCCTGATGACCTGACATGACATTTTCATGAGCCAAACGTAACACTTGGCCTCTCAGGGACTTCGGGACTATGGCTTGTTCAATGATCTTACCAGGGGACAGGAAGTATTGTCGGTAAAGAATACCATTCTTGGCTACGAAAGAAAAAGATGTCGAGCCCTTTCTAACAAACTTCTTACCCACTCTGGCTCTGCAGATGTCAAGCGTCTGGTCTTTTTCTTGTTCTTCGCGAAACATTTTGCGAGACATCTGGCCAGGGAGCCCAACAGAGATGGCCCTTCGCGAACTATTGAGACGTGCGGCACCAACCAGTTGAGAATTTGGGTGGTTACCTTCGTCCGCAGAATGAACTTTTTTCTTAATGAATTGATCTTGAGAAAGTTTCCGCGAAACGTCGGGGTCATTGGCGTCACGGGCCCCCGGTACGTTCCCAACTATGACGTCATACAGTGGCGACGGCATACACTTGACGATGGCCACGCCGGACAAGTATGGAGATCTGATACGTATCTCCGCCTCAGGGGCTACGATGGTGCTGCCATCAGCCAACCACAACGTCGCGGTAGTGCCAGTTAGTGCTTCATCAGGTACTAATGACCGGCGTACTACCAACGTGTTGCTTCCGGTGTCCCTTAGGACTCGAACAATTTGTCCATTCACTTCCCCTGGTAACACTGGCATGGGACGTTTCTTACATTGCGCTTGCGTCTTCACCGTGCCCATAACATTGTCATCTCGGTCCGAGTCGTCGCCATCAATCATGGATTGTTGTGGACCGGTCTCTTCTTTGGGTAGCATTAAACAAGATGTAGTTGATTTCGAAGTGCCAGTCATTTTCTGACAGCCCTTCACATCATGCCCCCACTTACGGCAGTTTGTACAAAATACTTGTTTAGGTTTACTTCGACAGTCAGAAGCCTTGTGCCCCTTACGGCCACAAACAAAACATTGCATCTCTGCTCTTGGGCTTGAAATCAATTTAGCCTTCCCAGTTGTGTCCTCACTCTTATTCTGAACTATTAATAAGTTCTTCAATCTCTTTGCCTCTATATATATATCAGCTGCCTCTGCCATGGTTTCCAGAGTCTTGCAGTTCTTCTCCCGTAAGAAGAGCGCCAGCTGACTACTGCAGTTCGCCATGAATTGTTCGGCTACAATCAAGTCACGGACTGAATCGAAATTCCTCTCTGTCTGAGACATTTCTATCCACCTGTCAAAGTAACTTTGGAGTCTCGTGGCATACTGTTTTCCAGTTTCGCCGTCTTCAGGCTTGCTTTTCCGGAATTTCTCACGGTAGCCATCAGCCGTGAAGCGAAAACGCTGGAGCAGTGCCAATTTGACTTCGTCGTATGACAGGGAATCGTTCGGTGACAACCGTCCAAATACCTTCAGAGCCTCTCCGCCAAGGCACAAACTAAGAGCCGTGGCCCACTTTTCCCGTGGCCAATCTTGACCTGTCGCCACTCTCTCAAACCTTTTCAGGTAGGCGTCAAGGTCGTCTCTGTCCTCGTTGAAAACGGGTATAAAGTTATGCGGGTTCACTACCATAGGCGCGTTCCTTTGGTTGCCCGTGTCAGCCACCGTAGGCTGACCGACACCGGCCTCAGCTACTCTCAGGCGCAGTTGCAGCGTCCTCTCTTCTACTTCCAAGTGTCGCTGGCTTGCTTCTCGGGTTTGGTTCTCCGTTTTTGCTACTTCAAGACGTAGCTGTAAATTGCGGCCTTCCAGCTCCAACTGTTCTTTCTTCGCGTCTCTCTCCGCGGCTCGTTCATCGCGCTCACGCGCTTCTCGTGCGTCAAACCAAGCCTGCAATTCTGCTCCCTCCAACCCCATGCGTTCTGCCAGCGCCATCAACTCTCGCGAGCCCATTTTACTTTTTAGTGGCAAACACTCACGTCCTGTCGTAGCGGACGCCAATTTGTGACAGGTTCAGTAAATAAAGCCAGTCGAGCTAGCTGTGAAACGTTATTCTCTCACGAGAAAAGGAAGTGAGCGTTTGATTTGCAAAAAAAAATTATACTTTCACAAACTCACAAAAAAACACAAAAAGGAAAATACTAAGATCAGACAAATGTTAACTAATTAGCACTGTCAGTTTCGTTAGCGAGCGGAAACCTCTAAGAGTCTAGACAGTCCTTTTCGTTAAAGTCCTCGTGTTTGAGTCCGGACGCGAAAGAAGACGGATACGGCTCACCAGCGGTTCACGCCCTTCAATAGTCCAGTGGGGAAGCTGCCGTGGTGAGAGTGCATAAGCTCGGGCCCGTAGCCCGACGGCTTGCTCCCGCTCCCGGTAGACGTCATCTGCTGCGCTGTCTTCAGCTCGAACATCAGATCAAGGTCTTGCCAAGGACTCACCAATAGCCGCTGCGGTTGAATGGTCACCAGGACCCCGTGGAAACAGTCGCCAGCTAGGTGGATGCCCTGACGCCCAGGTGGTACTCGCACCCGACGAGCTCGCACGCCGCACCCTAGCCGTCTTCTCCCAAGCACGAGCCCGCATCTCCTCTTCCTCGTTCTTCGATGCCCTGGCTCTGGATTTTTTTTTCCATTTCCTTGAATTTTTCTTCTTTTTCCAATCGCCAGTGTTCGCCGCACTGGCGCAATACGCCATCTTGCACACATTGTCAGTAGTTCATCTTACGCGCCAAATTTGAAAGTCACTTGACTCGCGCACTTCACTCACAACAATATGGCCACATTTAAAATTGACGCTAGAGTATCCCAGTATATAGACTAACATGTCACCAATACTTATGTATTCTGATCTCTCAATGTTACACCTACCGTTTGCCATTCTGATGCAGGCTGAGTCACCCTTAGCTTTTCTGAAGTTTCTCTCTTATAATCTAGGTTTCAGCCTCAGATGTAACTGTGAGTATGCATGTCGTGATAGCAAATGTTTTGTTTTAGGGACAGTGACATACGTGCTGTCATTAACTGGGAGAGCACGTCATATACATCAGTGAATATCCGTAATTGAAACTTGATCTGTAAATGAATAATAAAAAGACGAGCACGGTTCGCGACAAAAAACGGACCTTCAGGCACTAGAACTGAGTTCGGCTTATTTGCAGCTGCTGATTCAACTGAAACAGAGTAGTTTAGGTGGGTTAATAGCGTCGTATGTTCGATGATACGCGTTAGAAGTACGCATTCGGTATTTATTTGTAGCACACACACAACGTTTACTTTTTATTGTTATAGCAAATATACGGACACTCTCGGCTACATTTTGCCACCGGCATTGGCATCGGCGTCACCGCCATTCACCGTATATGTATAAATATCTAAATATATAAAATGCAGCAACAAAAATAATCCAGAAAAAATACAGCATGATGAGTGGGGTGAAGTCCATCCATCTGTGCATGCGTCCATGCGTTTGATCACGTTCGAAAATGCAGACCGCACTTGAGTAACACTGACGAGACGTGAGCCAAGCAAGCCAAGCGCAAGCGTCTTCAACGTGCCACCCGCTCTGCTTCGTCCATGCCCCACCAACAATCCGCCAGGTGCGGCGACTATCCAGGAGATTGAGGGAGGCACTTCTTCCTCGCACACCAAGGCACAACCCGCGCAGCAGCCAATCGGAAAGTAGCGGTATAGCGCCATTGGAAATATTCTCACTCAACTGCAGCTTGTATGTAGTGTTGCGGCTCGGGGTGCTGCTTCGTATACCACCTCTGCCAACCAGTCGTTGCGGTCGAAAGGAAGGTCGCTGGAGGATACGAAAACAAAACCCGGTCTCTTTGTGGTAGCGTGGTGTAGCTTCGGGTTGAGGAAACAAACGCCACGAGCGTGGTGGTTAAACCGTTTCATGGTTCAAAGCGACGTCCCGCACTCTGCGGCGTCCTTATAAGCCCTGTTGGGCTCCTCCTTCTTGAGTGGAACACCAATCACATACACACAACAGGCGACGAGTGCGAGCATGCACGGCCCACGTGAGCATCCAATATTGAGTCGTGATCACTGCACTGCAAAGTGGCGCCAGAGGGGCTCTTCCTCGTCGTGTGTGTGCCGCTGGTCGAGGGGTCCCACGCTCCTGACAGCAGACATCAAACGGTCCGCCGATTTGTCCGCTCAATTAGCAGGGCAATTTGTGGCCGCGGCCGCGGTTTCTTCCAAGGAAGACGCTGTCTTTGTTGTACTCTCTGGAACGGCTTACGGTGTCGTGGCGACACGACGTCTTATCCTCCGGCAAGCAGGGACAATACCTGGCGGGAATAGGCAGCCGGCCAGTCGGCTACTTGTTTGAGGATCAAAAGAGCGCCGCTCCCTCGTCAGCTCTGGACGCCGGTTCCGAGAGAACTGGGATTCCAGGCGTGGGAACGCTGCCCGGCTACGCTTCTCAGCGACAGCATGGCACCTACTGATGGCGGTCATAACAGTAGTTACATGGGAAGGCACTGTCCATTATACTGCTTGAGAAATGCTGCCTCTCTTTTTTTCGTCTCTTCTTCTCTCGGTTGCGCCACACGCACAACAATGTTAGACTAAGGGGGCCTTTGCCCCTAAAGGACTCCGGTGCACGGGATCAAACATACGAGCTCTTGCTTGTGCGTGCGACGCGTTAGCCACTGATCCACAAAAGAGGACCTCATTCAACGTTGAGACGGCAAGCTATTTACATCTACCAATTGCCGCTGACGATGGCAATCTCGGGGGAGCTACCATGTTTTCAGCATTACCAGCGAGATGTCGCCATGAGCAGGCGTCGCCAGATTGTACCGACGCGGTGGCGCGCGCTATCATCTCCCACGCGTACTTTACCCCACGGAAAGGGGGCGGGGTGGACGGTGGACGCTCAGGCGTGCGCACTCTTGACTCGCGGTAGAGAGAATATACGCCTTGGGCTTTCATCGGAACAATTTTGTTGTAGTTACCGGGTACAAAAAGGTCTCTGCACTCGCCGCACAGTCTCCGTTTGCGAAACTGGCGCGCTTTTCAGATACCAAGAAATAACAATTGAGACATTTATTCGCGTTCATCTGTACCAGGGAGTACGTGTCGGGCGTCATTTGTGCGTGAGAAACGCGGGGCACGTTTTGATTTGCTTGGCAATCTTTGTGCCGTTTCAATTTGTTGCTATCGCATTCATCGCTTCGCTTTTGCGGGAAAGCTGTGACTTTTTTGTTTTGACGTGAAAGACCACAATGTGTGGCGGTGTGCTATGAGCCTACAAGTTAACACCTTTGCATTTTGCGCTTGGTTTTCTGGATTTCTGTTTTAGACATTTGCCTGTATCTGAAAAGCAGGGGTACTGATCGATAAGCTTAAAGGAGTACTAGAAGTAATACGTTCCAGCAGGCTGGTTGGTTTATTGCTGATAAGCTTCTTTAAATTGCGTGAGAAGATAGACACAAACAGGAAACATTCAGAACACCACGAGCGCAGACTGCCACCTGATTATTTTTAGGATAGCAAGAGATGGATACTTCAAGCAAGATTCTGGACACGTGACACATGCGAGATTCAGTGATTGGTCACGTGTTCATGTTCCTGCTTGAAGTATCTGTTCCTTGCTTACCTGAAAAATAAACAGTTAGCGGTCTGCGTTCGTGGCATTCTAAATGTTTTCTTGCTCATGCATTCGCCATCTCTCGAAGTTTAAGAAAGTTTATCGGTACTGATAGGAACTTCAGAAATTTTTGTATTGCTTCTGTAAATAAAAACAGTAGCGTTTAGAAACTTGCAGAAGAGTGCGTGGTGGTGCTGGCTTAAAGATTCTGGGTGACGACAACTTGAAAATTAAACCATCATATTTTATGGGTGTTCTCTAGCACTGTTGTGTGGACTACGTGTGTTAAGGATGAGAAAAATCTCCCTTTTCTCCAAATTGTGACGGTATTTCTTTAAATTCTATATGATTGCCGAAGCCAGGATTAAATCGTGCAGTTTTCTCAAGATGAAGGAAGCACTGGAACTCGGAAATCACTGCCTGCATTTGCGTTTGTCGAGAAATCCTTAGCAGACCACATATGACTAGGGAGCATCTCTGTGTTTCTGGAAAGGAATCTATCCACCTTGTTTCCAGCTTCGAAAATAAATGTGAACAAAATTTTAAGTAAAGCTGGATTTTGTCGTTATAATTCTTGTTGCCAATTAATGTAGAATCTCGCTTAAATGGCAGATACGAAAAAGAACTTTTTCTCAGTAGCTTAGGAATATTCACAGAACTAGTTAATGAACAAACATGTGTTCTAAGAAGTTGAATTTCGGCGAAACATTCTTTTTTTTTCTTGTATATCCTCTACTCAGTTATTAGAACTCTTCCGTAAATCTATGATACATGTCCATTTTCATGTATATTATTGTTCTACGTGTGATCCTCGTTCTCTCCTCCTATATTCATTTCGTCCATCTCTTCCCTCCACCCGAAATAGAAGGCAAACGTACCAGACGGCAGTTTACAGCTTGCTGTCCTCTTATTATCCTCTAGGTGCTTGTGTATTTATGTATGCACATTGAATGAATAAATAGTAAATGAAGTGGTAGACTTCAGCAGCATAATTGTAGCGAACATTGAATTGTCAGTGTCACTCGTAGTAAAAGACGAGCGAAAATACTATATGCGGAACAATGGCTATTTTCGCTTTTGCCTTTCATGCATTAGAATGTAACGCAGACACGTGCTCCCAACATTCCTGGCGCGGACAACTACTTCCTTCAAAACGCCGTTTCTAGTGACGTTCCAGGTTCGACAATTTTTCCTTGCTTCAAGCCCCATCTTCACGTGACCTTCTGTCCTGCTTCGATGCCAAATATGGCAACTATTTGGCACTTCTATTAACAATACCAGCATTTGAAATGTCCTTAGAGCCTTAATGAAGACCAAATGTGCGAAACAATATCGCGCTTGTTCTTGTCCAAGCCTGGCCAGAGTTGTCATAATTTAGTTATGTAGCACTTCACTAAACGCTTGAAGTGAAATTAAAGTTTCACACAAAAAAAACCCAGCATGAGCGATTGTTTCACAGGAAGTCTGCTCATCAAGAACGAGCAAGAACTAGCTTGTGCAGTTGGTCAGCATGCAGCATTGACGCGGTTATTGGCGATCTTGTTTAGGCGTAGTTGGTTCAATGAAAAACCACAAACCACAACTCAGGATTAACGAATTGTTCCGAAAATACGCACATCGATAGCACCTCTAAACGCAGTGAAACAATTACCTCGCATTTTAGGGTAGCTGCAACTGAGGACGTGGTATATCAGCCAGAATTCAGAAATCACCCATGGTGCACGCAAGACTTAATTTTGTTCAGTGATTAACAAAAACAGCGTGTGATTGCGCTGATATATGCGTCAGTGAGGAAAATTATACATAATTTGCACTGTGATGGTCCGTCCTATGAAATATCCTGCCAGATTAATGATCCTACATGCTTTCATTATCATTGTTCGAGTTTGAAGATGTGTTGAAGATCGTGTTTGCTCACACTCAGAAGAACGATCGTTGTTAATATTTTAAACTCTCAAGCATAAAGTGCAGCCTGCTCCTTAAATGAATGCTCTATCCCTTAAGCCTTGCTCTGTGAATGAGAGCTATGTGATGCAACTGCTTTTTACTAATTGGTGTGAGTTCCAGAGCCAATGGTTTTCTATTAGGCGGATGTGCGTTTTTTTTTCACGAAGACTCGCTTGACAATGATGCGGCATCCCTCCCTAATGAAGTTATCTATATTCCCGAAATTTTCTTGAAGGCAAGATAAAAATAGGCAGACGTCAACGTCATGCGACAGCCACTGGCTGAATTAAAAGCTCCTCGCAGGGGAATTTCGAAAGAATCTGTACAGCGAGGAAAGACAGTTTGAGCTTGTGCCTCGCTTTGCGAAACTTGAGGCAAAAACTTTCTGCTCTGCCAACGTGACGCTAATGAAAGTGCACTGAAGAAGGATGATGGATTATTCCAGGCACCACTGCAAAGATGATAGCAGGCATAAATGTAGTTATCCGTTATTAAAGTGGATGTATATTTGATAAGGCGCAAAAAAGTGTTGATGTAACCAGGAGAGATTGATATTAAAACCTTATCTTTTAGAAAAAAATATGGCTTAAAGAAAGCATTAGAGACGACAAATTGTGTTCCTCTGTCCCTTCTGTTCGGAAAAGCTTGAAAACGATGTCGGAGAAAAAAAAGGAGAACAAGACGTAAGGATATCTGGGAAGCAGTACTTTAGCCATTCAACCTGCCCTATATCGATGCATTTTCGAAACGGCTCTCTCTTTCCTGTTGTGCTTTACGTGGCAGGCTATAAATACATTCCTATGCGCAACCTGTTTCTTTTTTTTTCATCTACTGTATTCCAGGAAGCAACGTTGTGAGAAAGTCGTAATCGGCGGTTGTGGTGCCGAATAAAAACTAAGTATCGGAGTGCTGTTTTCTTTTTTTACCACGTGTTTTCTGTGTCCCACAGGTTTTCTTATACAGAGGTTATTCATCTCCCGCAGGTTCTGACCCTACTTGCTTGTGCGGCGCTAGCGACGGCCGGCTCTAGAAGTTCGAGTAGAGGATACTCGACCCCGACGGCCGGATATGGGGATTCATCGTACGCGTCGTACAAAGGTAAACACACGCGGCATATTAGAATTTTGTGTGGGTGGGCACTCACACGAAAGCGGAGAGAGGCAGGAAGGGAGTCAATGCACGTGAATGTGATTAAAGAAGCAAGCTGCTCGCATTTAAAGAACTTGCACCAGTGTGGAGTGCTTCAATCAAATCTCCATGCCTACATCGTGCAGTGCATGCATTCAATCGATTTTCGGCACAGAGCAACAATGAGTTCCGCTTCGGTAATGAACTATAGTTCCTGCAAAACGAGGAAAATATGGAGGATAAAAATAATCTGCCTGAGCGGCACAGAGCTGAATGTGGGCAAGCCGGTGCGTGTGGCGCATTTATTTAACGTCTTTTCACATTATATGCTTGATTGTGAAATGCACGAATGAAATTTTTCCGATGCACGGGATTAGTGTAAAGCGCTCCGCTTTTCGCGTCTCCGGAAAAGTTTATATTGAACATCGGAAACGTGCAACTCTGAATAATTGAGCAAGCTTTCCGAGAACTACACCCTATTAATCGATATTTCTAGGCAGGCCGCATTGAAGTGCCTAGCTTAACGGCCACCATTACTTCCGTATTCTAACTACACAGCGATAGTTTTTTCCCCCTTAAAATACAGAGTATCGCGACCCTCTGTGACACTTTGCACCGCACCGCTGACTGTGGTAGTTAATCTGCAGTTGTGCTGCACCACTTCGGCCGACGCAGCGTCAAGAGCTCTTTTTTTTTGTTTAGCCATAATATACAGCCCCCTGTGAGGCTATAATTCTAGACGCAGTTGTTCGTAAATGTCGAATGAGCTCATAAAACTTCGAACATCTTTAGCACACAAGGATGACTTGGAAATAAAACGAGCTAAATAATTCGCGTTTAATTTGCACAATCTTCTCACACTTACCATTTGAGATATCTGGCAAGAGCAGGGACAATAATCGCCGTTGGTGACAAAAGTGGACTCTTCAAAAAGGAGAGAACAGATGATGTCAATGATAATGTTTCTGAGAAAGAAAGATAGGCGGCATATGGGTGAACTAGGTTTTATTTTGTTTACTGATATACAATAGTATAAAGGGAGAAAAACAAACATAATAATAAGAATGAAATTTGTTGAGACCAACTCTTACAAGTAGATAAAAAGCCATTTATTCTGAAGAAAATATTAAGCCCACGGCAGACAGGGCGCTTTCAGAAGAGAGCAATTTTCGCTTGGAAAGTTTTTGTTGAATAAACGAACATTAAAATTGAAATACATGTGGAGAATAAAGCTTCAGTTTATTAAGGTTGATTAGGACAATTCAGTGTTTATACCTGTGATTAACATAAATAGGTACACCAAAAATTTAGACAGAAAGTATCGCCAAGAACTACCATACAAAAGGATTCAGCTTTGTAGGGACGAAACACGAAAAGACTTCGGGACATTCGTAGGTGGCGTCATCTCTAGATGGCAGCATGGGTGTCCGGCTATAATTGAGTGGGAAATAGGCGACAAAAATCATATGTCTTTAAAAAAATCGTAATCCAAAACAACTCCAGGATATATTCAGGAGGGACCTACCGGAATGGTTGCCGGCTGGCAGTTGTTTTCAATACCTAGCTTTCTTTCGAGATATATTTCCCGTTTAATAACGGCAGGCAACCGCTGTCACAGACGAGAGATGGCGTTACGTGAACGTGTTCCAAATTCTAGCGATGACAAGCGCTTCAGGGGGGAGGGGGGAGAAAGCCAACATCGGAGCATGTAGGCACCGCATTGTTCACATCTCTTTTTATCGCGATAGGCCATGATTGTTACTGCCTTTCAAACCATCAAAATGCGGCTTGCATGACCAGTATTTGCACCCGCGTCATCTGTTTTAGCAGCAGGATGCCTTAGCCTCTAAACTTCTGAGGAGAGTTGATTGATTGATTGATATGTGGGGTTCAGCGTCCCAGAACCACGATATGATTATGAGAGACGCCGTAGTGGAGGATTCCGGAAATTTAGAACACCTGGGGCTCTTTAACGTGCACCCAAATCTGAGCCCATGGGCCTACAACATTTCCGCCTCCATCGGAAATGCAGCCGCCGCAGCCGGGATTCGAGCCCGCGACCTGCAGGTCAGCAGCCGAGTACCTTAGCCACTAGACCACCGCGGCGGATCCTTCTTAGGAGAGTGGCGGGTTCGGGCAGATGCGATTGTGTGACCTTCTGGCACTGTCTGGGGCTATCTGTAATGATGAGTGTGATGTCACGTTATGTCATATCATATAGGCTCAATTTCCATAATGTTTCTTTTTTCGGTCATTCGCGCAGCCTCTTCTGCTACTCAAAAGCTACACACTATCAAGAAGCCTTCGTTGAAGTTGGCTTTGCCGAACTAATTTAAATTATGTAACAAAGCCAGCTTTTTGTTCTTGTTGTTGCCCAGTTTCAATTGAGTTTTTCGGCCTCCATCACAGTATCTATGTGTGTGTAACTACTTCAGTACAGAATAGATAACTGTATAGAATGATTGGCTCACACAGAAAAAAAAACAACAATATTCGTCGTAATGACTACATAAAATGGTCCAAATATATATGTACGAAATACTCGTAAGAAATATATAGCAATTAACCATCATACCTCTGCAGTATATGAATGACAGACACATGAAAAAATGGGTCGCCAGCAAGATTTAAAAAAAGAAATAAGCAATAGCTTGTTTACAACCAAAACATTAGTTAGAGTGGTGAATTTCTCATCCAATGCCTTGAATTTGATGGTTTGACTTATTGGTAGATGCTTAGGTGTCTGTCACCATATGAAATTCCCTATGGCGAAAAAAAAAAACAACTGAAACATTATGCACGTTTCGTAACAGCTTCACCACAGTACAGATATGTAGTGCAAAAAGCATAGACGGTATAACGAGGTGAAGGAAAATAATAATTTACGCAAGAACTAAGTGTGCACAAATCATAATTATTTAAAATGCATTCGCAGCTTTAAGACGCCGAAGATGAAATGGACATACTAAAGCATGCCCATGCATGAACTTATCATTGGACATAAATCCAAAAGAATAACTGTTGCGACAGTTAGAGGCTGACAGTCCGCAATAGCCAACAGCCCCTCTTCCACACCGCAGCACGTTTTGAACTCGAGGTCATCGAACTAAAGAATGCCCTGGCTTGAACTTTTGTCCTATCGCTCGCTGCACCTGAGGTACGCTGAATATATGTGGCTGTGGCTTGTGAAAGCTTCTCCTGAGAATTCACTTTGCCAAATTTACTTCATTTTCGCGTTCTAAGTAGTCTCCACGCAGTACATATTTCTGTTACGGTGAAGCTTAGAAAAACACGTGTGCCATAACGCAGGCAAGACGTTAGCCAAAGGAATTTGATTGAAATGAATAATGAATAGAAAAAGGCCAATGCAACCAGAGTTTCAGGGTTAATATATGCGTATCAACGATGCAACGTGTGAGTTAGTCCTACTTATTCTGTAGCTACAGTTAACTTGAAAGCGAAAAGGGGCAATAATTTTGCAAGCATGAAGTGCACGCGTCTTTTCCTATAGAACTCTGCTGACTCGAACATATTACGAAGTACAGGAAGGGGGTCAGTTGGGTGTTTTTGTTTCAAAGACAGCACATATCTAGATGCATGCGGCTGTTGGAGTCGTGTTGATGTACTTGTCTTCAACTTCACTTAGTGTGCAACATCTTCATTTTCTCCATTCATTTCGACTGAATAAACATGAAAAAATGCGTAAAAGAAAGATGGTGCGAGCATGAACATTTAAAGCCACTAAACAAAAGCTTTATAAGGTAGTAGCCTCCATGAGACTATGCGATGGAAGGAATAACTGCAAAAAAAAAAAACTTAGGACAGAGTCAACAGCGCTACTTCGCTCCTTCTACCTTCATGAATTTGTCTCGAATAAACATCTCTGGGTGATTAACTAATTATAGGCACAGAATACCAGTTGCGTGTCCTCTAAAGTCCTGTTTTCAAACTGCCAGTTTAGTTTGAGGGAGCCTGATTGATAAGAATAATGCTAAGAGGCGAAAGCACTCTGACAGTATACTACAGAAGCATTGGCAACATTCTTGCTGGAACCACAACACCTCACCAGGAGTAGAGAAAGCTATGCTAGTGTGTAACCCCCAAGCCATGAATTATGTAGTGAGGCCTTACACTTCTTCAACATAATAAATGCGTACTGTAAGCACTTTTGACATCTATCTGTGTATCTATCTAGCCACTAACGTCTGGGTGCTCTCAGGATCAACCCTTTAACTTGGCGTGGACCAAAATTAGTATGAGGGGGGCGGTAAGATGGTATGACGAATTTGACGTGCTGATCAACATATGAATAACGTCACAATCTCATCGCATACATCGTCAAACACTTCCCTCCAAACAGTGGTCGTATATCCGCGGGCGGGTATGTGCCACTGGTATACGGGTATTGTCCACATGTGATTGAAACTTAGGATCTAACCGGGAACGACGAGAACACACATGCGCAATTTTAACGCATGAGCGTTAAGAAAAACCCGACATCAGCGGCGTTGGCCCAACTAATGCGAAGAATTAATGTCAGGGTCACAGCAGAAATCAAACCGAAGTATTCTGCGTGGCAATCAAGATTTCTACCAAAGAGCCACGCCAGGCCTCGGAACTGCTTTTGAAATAGACGCTAATCTTCGTGAAACGTCAGTTTCAGTGCTGGTTATCCGATTTTATAAAGCCCATATATGTACTCCCTTGAAACAGCCGTCCCGTCAACTGTAGTCGGGCGCCATGCTCTGGGGTTGCTTTATGTATATGTATGTGTCCATAGCTACCACCCTCGCAAGCACCAGTGCGTCACATCAGCTTATCGCTCCCGGTGTTGCTAGTACTCATGTTTCTGTTGACACCGTTTCGCAAGTGCAAAATGACTATATAAACATTGGCAATTCTTCAAGATATGTTTGTGCGTGCAACATTTATAAACTTATACAGTCACGTGGCAATATATTAAGCGTAATTTCATGACTTGTTGCTCAAAAATGAATTAAGACGTAGTCACCATCCCTCCGCATGCTTCGCATAACGATGATTTTCAAGGTACGTAGAATTTGCCAAATTTGTCAAAAAAAGACAAGTCGCTTGAAAAATCAGCATTCGTGTATGTGAAGACATCCATGTTTTCAACTCTACTGTGACTACGAATCTTCAACACCCTTAATAAAACGCGCAAAGAACGAAAGAACTAAACTTCATGGCAATAAATCAGCTTGTTACTTACCATGCGTATCTTCGGGCTGGCCGGTAGTTCATGATTTTACTTTAACAAATTTCTTAAACAAAAAATCAAAGGAAGTGATTTCGTCTATAGCATTAACTTTGTCCCTTGTTAAGGAAGTTTTTATGCTAACAATAAATAATTATTGCTATTCTATAGCGTCAAACAAAGATAGATTAACGAGTGAGTACAAGTCAAGATTGTCCAATCACAGGCGTAGCATGCCATCCCAGACAAGGGGGCCAGTGTGCCCGCCCATGCATACGCACACAACGTGAACAACTAATAAAAGCTATATACTCGGTTGTGGGCAAATAACGTGTCTGGTTCAGGTTCGCCTCAAGACACTCTGTGGGGAGAACGAGGAACATTCGAGGCAACATTTAGAAAACATCATATCGATAGATCGCACATCCTCAAGTGGCAGCTCGTGAATACAGGTACACAATTCTTTTGTTTTAGCTTTTGCGGATACGGTGTGAAGTAACCTCGAAGACAGACAGTTTCGTAAGATTCTGTGTAATTGTCCCCTCGCCCGTACGCAGGAAGCAAGGGCTCCCGGCTGTCGTACGCTTCGCTTTCCGGCGAAGGGCAGCAGTCCGACCTTTCCCTGGCCTCTCCCAAGGTGGCCAAGGGCATTCTGCTCTCCATCCGCGTGGTGAACCCCGACGAGAGCACGGGCCAGCCCACGTACGCGGCCCAAGTGCCCATCCACTTTTCCGGAGGACGCGTCACCACGGGGCCCGTCGTGTACGGCCGCGAGCAGCCATGTCCCGAGGACCACGTGCACGGAAGCAGGCAGCTGCAGAGCATCGTGGGTGGCTACTCCGGGCGAGGATCGAGGGGTAGCCCCGCATACTCTCCAGCCCATTACCAGAACGCGCTGTCGGACACCAAGAGCTACAGCGTCAGCCAGCAGATCCAGGTTCGTTTCTCTTCTATTAGAAGTGTTGGCCAAGCTTTAAACGCCATTCTAGCGGTATGCATTCGGGGGCTGGAGAAATATAACGGAATAATAAAGAAAACAAGGATGGCGCATACAAATTTGTCTCAAGGAAATTGAACCTGCAAGGTTAGTTGGACGTCGGTAATCCTCACTACATATCGATGCAATGTGACCAGTGATGCGTTGATGCAATGCGTAAACTCATGCGTCGATGCATTGATTAGTAACTCGGGGGATGTATTACCCGGAATGATGACTAAACTGGACAACGACAGCAAAAGAGAAAATGAAAATAACATGCGTTAAAATATTGGGGGAACCTTAAGGGTCACCTTTATAAGAGTTGGACCCGATGGCGATATTCTGTCTAGAGTACGTATTGAGTTCAAAATGGCTTGAGTCAGTGAAGCTTTCGCATACGGCTGCATTATGTGTAATTATTAGCAGGCTTTAAAGCACGTGCAAGTGTGCACGTGAAGTATTTTCGAACTTGCTATGCACGCACGACGTGACCTGAAGGGAAAAGGCTCGGTAACGTGTGTGCCTTTTGTTGAAATGTGTTTTCGATAAGGAACACGTGACTTATTTTCAGTGGACTGCGAGTGCTCGTTCCGGCACGTGGCGGCCTTACACAAATGCCACGTTAACTTTACGTGGCTCATGATTATCAAATCAGTCAATGGTGTTGGCCTCTGGGCTTATGGCACCTTCATTTTAGTTTGATATCACTTGTCAAGACAAGAGGGGGTGATTTCCAGCTTACTTTGTGAGTTCGTTGCGAATGCCAGGCTGCATGCCATGCTATAGTGTTCGACTCAAGTGTTCTCAGAAACTTCGAAATAGCGATCTGCAGCGCCATCTGAAAATGATCAAAAGCTCTTTTTTCAGGACGCCTTTGAAACAGTTCTTGATGTTTACGGCAGAACAACGACACTAATTTACGACTACGAGTCGTGGTATGGAATGCCGGATTCATTTCTGACCCCCAGGGTTTCTTTAGCGCGCGCGTAAATCACAAGTGGGTGTTTGAGCATTTCGCACCCACCAAAATGTAGCTATAGTTTACACTAGTTTAGCCTCCCATCCCCTTCCCCCGTTATTTTTTGAATTCTGTTCTCCAACCTGAAGAAAACGTGCAATGTTTGGTGACCTTTCTTATGAGATGAGATATTAGCAGTTAATTAGACCAACCATACGCTATTCCTCTTTTCAGGTAGGCGTACCGAGCACAGCCAAGACGTATCAGTACCACGGCCAGTCTTATGCCGTGCCCGTGAGTGCCGTTCCAGCCACAGCCTCTCAGGAGGACGCCAAGTCGTACGTTTCTTACGCTGGTCAGTCGGCGGGTGGTGCCCACTACCAGCAGAGCTACCAGGTCGCCCAGGCTCCGTCGGCCGCCTACCAGAACGGCGCTGTCGGTGACGGAAAAGGATATCCAGGAGCCGCTTACGCGCACGGAGGACACGCTTACCAGGTGCGCTCCTGTCTTTGCCGTTTAAGGGGCCACTCATCAGGTCCCCAAAATACAAATAAAGAGCGCAATATTCTTTCCTGATATTTCTCGTCCTTCTTGGCGCACTACTGTGACGTAGACAGTAGTTCCCGTCACGTCTATGGCGTACATGCTGTCGATTCGTTGATATACGTGAAATATCACTTGTGATTTGTCTCCTGCACTGCTTTGCCGTGCAGCCCCCCATCCGTTCTTCTTTGTCCCGCATGAATATTGTGCACAATCAACCGATCGAACTTCGTTTTTTGAGTTTACAACTGTGCAAGCGGCGATAACAGCGTGTAGCCGAGAAGCGCGGCGAAATCCTGATAGGCTCTAGCGCTTAGTGCTGATATTGTTCACGTGCATTAAAGAACTAAAAGGTGAGGAGGATGCATCGTGTGTATGCAGTAGAGGAGAAAATTACCCCCTCGTCTTTAAACGTGGGGTGGTGAGTGGCCTTTTAAGGAACCCTAAACAGCCTCTGAAAAAAAAAAAAACGAAAACCGAGCGCTTTCCCGGCGTTGCCCGCCTTTGCGACAAAATACGACACATTAGAAGTTTGTTCACGTGTCGTCACAATGAAATACGCTCTTGATTAATCGATATAGCAGGGGTATCTGCGGTGAATTTTTTTATAGACTGCTTTGTCATGCAGTTGGATGCCCGTTCTGCCTTGTCTCGCGCATGACTATCGTTTGCGATGAACTGGTGTCGCTTTGTTTCCAGCGTTAAGCGACTGTGCAAGCGGGGATAGCAGCATGTATTCTCAGAAATCGTGCAATCCTGACTGACTGAATGCTTAGTGCCGACATCCAACGAGTTTCTTGAAGAATCTAGTGGTGAGGAGCAGATAGCGCTCGTGGGAAATGTAGTGAAGCCAATAAAGAAACTATCCCGCCTTTCAACTCCCGGGAGTTTGGGGGCCCTTTAAGACGCCCCTAAATAAAATCTCTGAAAATACTAACAACGTGCACATTATCTTTTCTAGCGCTTTCCGTCATTCTGGAAAAATCCGTGACGTCAAAAGTCTGTTCACGTGAAATTATGAGTTCTCAATTGGGCAATAGAAAAGTAACATCTGGTGTGAATAGTCTACTAACCTGTATCCTATGCAGTCTCACGCTCATGCACGCTTTCTTGTCTCGCAGTTTACTGCACGTGGTCGACTAACTTCACTCTCGCGTCTGCATAACGCGCAACGCGTAATGCAGACGCTTCATGCCAATTGCCTGAAAATTAAGTGGCGAGGAGGAGATGACATTCGTAGAAAGAGTAATGAAGGTCAGAAATCACCCACTTTTTTCTCTCTGAACTAGGAATGGTTCAGGGGCTCTTTGAAAATATGCAGTATTTCGATATTGATTTAAAGTTCTTATACGAATTTGCGAGAACAAGAATGCCTCATCTAAAGTTACTGTCAACTGACATAACAGTTCGTGTTACGACTTGTGGTTTTGTTTTAGTGTGTGTTTGGGGAGAAGGAAGAAAAGAGAAAGGAGCGGGAATATTGCCACGCTGCTTTATTTTAATCAGTACATCTTCAGGGGCAGCTTGTATCATTCAATGCAGGAAAATATTTGCACTAAACTCTAAAAAGAAGTCACGAAACAGACACTCGATTGGTCTGTTCATGTTTCACCCGAGAGGGCTGTAGCAACGTTCGGCACAGACCACGCCATAGTGTTTAGCGTACAGACCAACAGACCACGCCACAGTGTTTGAGAAGGATCGCGGTTCATGTAGCTTATTTTTTAAGGTCGCGCATGCATCGTGAATAATTAAGTTCATTCGAGAGCTTGCGAGAGCATCGGTCATAATCCTGAAGGGTTTGGTAGCTTTACAGTATCAACAACGATGCGTTCTGTCGGTGATCAGATTTCAAACGCCTAATTCGCCGCTGTCAGTGTAAAGCGTGAATTGCTTGTACTATCCGCGTCGAACAAAAGCCGAACATAGGCTAGCCTTAGCGATGGTGTAGTGCATGCCGTCTACTCGTACCATGGACAGGCATGCATATATGCACAAAGCTGCCGAACAGGGTGCGCGCGCCTGTCAATAATGATAACTAAAGGGTACGCACTATTCCATCGCGAAGGCTTGCAGCCGTTAGGGTTTTATTTGACGCGAACAGTGCCTGGACGTTTCATTTTGCTGAGCACATGTTTGCTCAGGTAAGTAGTTTTGTTTCGAACAAGCTGACTGCTGCCTTCGTCCACGTCATGGCTCCGTGACAATATTATGCTGTTTGTTTTTATCGTGAAAAAGAATGCTTGTGCTCTTTGTTCCCGGTGACAATTACCTCAGTAGTTATCTGCTTGGGCATACAATAACGCTAACGGGTAGTGCCAGAAAACCGAAATACTGCAAAGAAACCAATCGTTTGCTATCGTACAGTTCAACTGCGTAGGAGCCATATATATTATATATTTATAACCTTGATTATTGATGTTAAGAATGGCTTTACGGAATAAACATATTTGCACAGCGCAAGACTACGAGTACTTACGACGTAACTACTCATAGTTACGTCGTACTAGACAAAGACGAAAAGAGTGCTGATTCAGCGCTCTTTTTGTTTTTGTCTCTTCTTCTGTAGTTACGTCGTAACTACTCGTAGTCTTGCGCTATGCAAATATGTTGATTCCCAATCACTAACTAGCCCAGGCATCTGTCTTATCAATTTACGGAATGACTACATCGCAGCATTGTCATAAGTTAGAGCTAACTCACGGCAGTATAAGACTTGTATGACCACCAGTCTCTCTGCTGACGCTTGTCTCTGCAGGTCGTCGCTCAAGGAGGTGACGGCCAAGAGCACGTCTATGTGACGGCCCATCCCGGCGCGCACGGCGGTGCCACGGCCGTCGCGCAGAAGAGCTACACGCCGTACGCAGTCCAGGACACGTACAGCGTCGAGGCGACGCCGGCCAAGTCGTACAGTGGTGAAACGGGAGCTTCGGGCAATGCCATCAACGGGCAACAGGCGTCGTACGAGGTGACCGACGGGGGCCACGGCAAAGGGGGATATGGAGCGGGTGGCCACACTGCGTACGCTGCTGCCCCTGGCTACGCCGGCGGACCGAGCTACGGTGGTGGTGGCCAAGGTGGAGCCAGCTACGCTGCTCTAGTAGGCCGGGGATACTCGGCCGCTGGGGGACCTAGTTACGGCAGTTCGGCTGGACCGAGTTACGGAGGAGCGGCCGGGCCAGCCGGTGGTGGATACGACAAACCCGCGTACCAGGTGGCGGCCGTTTATCCAGGCGCCCAGCCTACGTACGGTGTCAACGCAGCAGCCTTCAAGGCAGCCGCCGCAGCGAAAGCATACGGAAGCTACGGAGGAAGCACAAGCGGGGGAGGAGAGGAGCAGACCATCATCGTGGCCTCAGACGGGCCTGCCGGTGGAGACAACAGCGGCAAGGCGTACGGGTCGTACCAGGGAGCGGCGGGACCATCCTACCAAGTCACCAGCGTGGCGGCTCAGTCGTATAAGTCCGGACAACAGCCGCAGCAGCAGCAGTACGCCGGGCCTCATCAGCAGGCGTTTAGCCGGTACCCCGACACCGGGTCCGGGTCGTATTACTCTGGAACTTCGTTCGCGGAAGCCAACAGGCTCGCCCTGCAGAAGTACAATGCCCTCATGAGCCGAGCAGCTTCCATAGTTGGTGGCCCGCAAAATCTCAAGGCAGTTGCGGCGCGGTACAACATCCCCTGGAACTGGTAGGTATTTCTACAGCAGTAGTCGCGCACGGGTTAGTTTACAGGGACGGGCATCACGTGCTTGCGTGTGCAGTTCATCACCTGCCTGTAAACGCATTTCACATGCTTCAGCAAGAAGCAATCATAAAGCGTGGATCCTTTTCGCGTTACGAACTGACTTGAAGTTGAACCGAGGGAGCTCGTTACTGGTATTAATTTGGAGCAGTCACCCTTCAAACGCTCTCTCGTTTTATTTTCGTTTTTACCCGACAAAAAAAAAGAACAACAGAGAACGCGTGTACCCCTGAGAGTTCACAGTTTTATGGCACTATGCATGATGAATAACAAGTAATAATTTGGCTCTATAGTTGAATGTTATTTGAGTGTTACGGTATTTTAGAGTGAAGATTCAAATGTTATAGTATGATAATGCCAAGTCGTACTGCCATGTAACCGTTAACTTGATTAACGTTCCATTCTATGCCAGTGTTTTCATGGTAGTGTGATAAATATTCAGTGTTTTTTTTAACATTCATGTTAAGCTAAATGCTGTATGACGTTCCCCTGCTATTCTTCGCGGCAAATTTGGAAGTATGGTTGTAAAAGGAGCTGTTTACTCAGCCTACTATGTTCGAGCAATAGAAGTAGAGCCTCCAAGCGCCACTTAATCAGCGAGTCGTATGAAACAAAGCCCACCTAATCTCAATTTTTTGGATTAGTGAGGGCAGAACGAAGTTCCTCACGAAATTATTTAGTTTTTCTACCGATGTTATATCGCGGTTCTGCTTTTTTTCTTCTTGACATATTTTCAGTTAGACCTGCTATCCTCTACGACAGTGCTCACACGTGGAGCGTAAAGAATTGCATCTTTCTTACGCTTAAATTTGTCATTTTCTGTCAGCCTTTGCGAATGATTAACAAACGGTGAACGCGGCTTTCTTGATGAGTTTTCTAATAACATTATTTTGTAACTGTGCCAGCATTTAAATGTCACCAGTTATGCAGAGTGGCATTATCTTGGTGCGTGAAAACGAATTATAGTTTCTTGGACTATCGTAGTTATGTTCACACATTAGTACATGTTTAGCAGAGCGGTGCAGATAGGGTTACGTAGTGCTCTGTCCGAAAATTGTGCGCTGCAGAGAACACTGCATTGTGAGCCGTTTTTGGTTTACAGAACCAAGCTAACCAAATAGAGTGTCAATTTTAGACATTGAAGATCATAAATTGATATCTTAGATGATTATACGATAAATTTAAACCCGGAAACGCAGCTGATAAACAAAGTTGCAATCATAATGTATGAAAACGTACGAGTTTCAAAAGACTATGAAGCAAGTTGCATTACAGACTCGAAGCAACACGATGCTGCTTTGCTCCTGACTCGAGAATTCTGATTGAAATTCTCACTCTTGGCTTCCTAGCTATCTTTTGCAGTTAGTCCCCTCAAAAAGTTGTCACTTAAATACAACGTGGAACAATCAACGGCACGAAAACCAAATCATCCGAAGCTAAATTTTTGCTTCTGAGTGTTGAACGCTGATGACGCAAACACATTTTTCACCATCGCTCTTTACCCGATATCATTTTAAGAGAGCTGCACCAAAGTGATTTACGGAATTATAGTTGAGTAATCGCCTGGGCTTGTTTGTTCAACCAATGATAGTCTGGACTTGATAATATGACAGCATTTAAACAGTCTGGTTAAGTTGGAAAAGGTCTCTTTTTTTTTTTCACCTGCTGCTGCCTGGCAGAGTCACAATTCGCCATAAATGTGACAAAATTTCAATGTTGGCGTATTATAAAATCAAACGAGACTTTCTTTTTTAAAGTGTGAAATAGCCTGGTTAGTTTAAAAGGGTCATGCAAAGTGCATTCATTTCCTATTGATTTAAGTGTTGAATACTTCTCATTATGTGCTGAATGAAATAAGGGTTTCTTTTTTTCTTCGAGGGGCTTGTTTACATGTTAGATACGACCAAATGAATTGAACAGACAGACCAGGAAAACATAGATGACGTTATTTGTGGTATTCAACTGTTGCGTACCCAGTTTGACATAGACTGAAATTGAAGCTAGCGAACCGAAATACCCCGTTCTTTTAGCAAGATATGAAAGAATAACCTCCGGATTGCGCATACTATGCTCTATCGATTGCACTACGACGGAAGGCGTTTCCCCGTCCATTTGTTTCAGTATTTCGGTACATGTCATCTTTAGAAGTGTTAGACAGCGCAAGTCCGAGTCCAGGCGGTGAGGGGGGGGGGGGATGGAATGTCACTGACGGAGTGGGTGAAATTTCATCCGCATTAATTTATCTCGATTTATGACGCAGTTGTACGCTACAGTTAAATACAACAATCAATGTTTTCTGTGCTAGTCCTGGCCAATTTGCCTGTTTCTATTCGGTTGGTTGTCAACTTGTACAACCAAATGTATACAAGTGTTAATGTGTACAGTTGTATAAAAGCGGATAAACTGCAACAAAGAACCATTATTAACAGATGATGGACTGTTGCTTGCAGATGGACCAAAGTATGAAAACGTGGAAAAATGAAAACTAATATGGGGTGACCAGGCGCCGCCTCGACTTGCCACGCCGCTACATCTGTTGACTAAAAAAAAAAAGCGACAAACCTGCTACTTGTTTAAAAGTGGCCGTGGTGGTTGCCGGGAAACCCTTGTACAGTATTTTTTTTGTAAAATAGTGCGTTATTTAGTACCTGTGCTGTTCATACTTTCGCCTGTGTTACCATGTGTCGCCATGTACATTGTCAATGTCATTAATAAAACAAAAAATGGCGAAAAACTTGAGCGCACTTCCATCCCGACACTCATGATCAGGCACGTGGGACCCAGAAAGAGACAACACAAAGCGATATGTTCTCGCGAAAAACCCGCGTGCTTTCTAAAGTTATTTTTGTTCATCATGAACCACCAATGTGAACTTCCGCACGCTGTCACAGCCCATGCGCTTCTCTTCTTTGGAAGAACACGTGAAACACCTCTTGATCTCGGATGTTTTCGTTCTGGCAATAGGTTGTATGCGCTTACATCAATGGGGCCGATATGTTGTTGTAGTACAGCCAGCACAGTGAAATGCGCGCTTTCTTAATTCGATATGCTTATCTCAACAGCAGTGAAGCTTCGTAATTTACGACAAGATGACGCATGATGGCGTCACGTCAATGTCCCTTATACCTGTTGTCCCGGCCTCTATCAAAACCCTACCAAAATCGCAAATGGAGCGCAGGAGAATGAACAAGGTGAATCGCTCACATCCATGGTCACCTAAGCAGCATCTTACGATGCAATGCTTCTTGAATTGACGTCATTTGTTAGAGGAGAAAAAAAAAAGACGTGTTAGTAGTTATTGCTGCAACACTGCGAAACCTTAGGTTTCGCACTGTCTTAGAAAAAATTCATATTTAACTATGATTTCTCCCAAGCGTCATTATTTTCGCCCGGTGGCCAAGCGTACGTTGTAGTTACAATCACATGAGCCCCGACAGAACTTCCTCACTCGAGTTTCCCAAAGTGGTGCCACGTTGCAAATATCGAAGGTTTCTAGTAGGATGTATGTTAACACTGCAATAGTCTGGCAACTAATGAATTCTAGGCGCAGAAAAAACAACCAGTATGATATGGGCATGTTCGAATTAATTCAGTCATCTCTCTTCTTTGTCTTTTTTTTGCAGTTAAAGTTTTATTGTAATAGAATATCAACCGCGTCGCTCTCAGCTATATCGGTTGACCAAATAGTTCGTCCGAAATGTCGAGGTTGAAAGCCGAATGCAACATGTTTTGGAATACTTGACAGTACTCTAAAACGAGGAACTGAGAAAAATATTCAAGCATATTGAGAGAAAGGCCACGAAAAATATATATCCGCAAACGAGCAGAGCGCTATTCAAGTAATCTATATTCTTTTACGTAGCCTTTTTATTTTAGTGCAGTGGGGCTCGTCGTTTTACCGAACGAGCTGTTGGATGTATTGAGTTTGCTTCCACCACGTATGTGCAAGTAATCTGTGCAAGATACTCGCATACATACCGACCACCAGAGTTTTTTCACACGTCCCTTTCATCGTGCGCTTTCACCGTTCTGCTGATTGCAAAAGTCAACGTGCAACCAGAGTAATGCTCAATGCGCACCCACTGGCACAAATTACCGCGCACTCCACAGGCCCTTTCCTCTGCGAGAACAGGTTGACATTGATAAACCGTTCCTGCGACTTATACATCTTTCAGACAGAGTGGGTCAGATGCATAGAAGTGCATTCCCCTAATTTCGTGTGCCTTGTTTCGCATGCCTTGGTTTCTCAAAGAAAAAAAAATGAGAGGAACTAATGTTTGCTGCAACACTCATTGGCGTATGCAGAGGGGGTGGGGGTGGCAGCGCCCTGTTGTCACCTAAAGGATAGGGTGCAAAGTCAGACATTGACATAACAGGGAGACGGCGCTTGAACTTCAGGGAGAGGACTCAAAGTGAGCCCCGTATATTGATTCAATAGGAGAACTGTTAAAATTTTGTCTTGGTACGTAGTGATCACAAGAAAAATAGCGCTAAATGAATGGGGGCACAAGAAGAATGCACACGATCGACACGTGAAGTTCGAAGTTAGCGCCTGTGTTGTTTGCATTCTTCTGGTGTCCCCGTTCATTCAGCGCAATTTTTCTCGTCGTAATAGAAAGGGAGCTGCTGCAGAAAACCTTCGCCCCCCCCCCGCCCCTTCTGAAGAGGAACATACCAATGATAACAACTACAACCAATGTTTCTGAACGTTTTTCCCAATTGTGACAAAATGAGCTTGAAGAGAGTGCGATTAAGCTATAGGATCGACTTTTAGTCGATGTCAATCTAATCTATTTTCTCGCAGCACTGTTACAGTGAAGTTAGCTGCCCTTAACCTTCTTGAAGTAACTTGATGAAAGTCCATTAAACGTGCAGATATTGAGTAAAATGCAAGCCATGCTTAAAAGAATATTTTTATTTATTATTGACTTTTCAATTGAATTTTCAATTGTTTGTGGTTGTATAAAATTTAAGATATAAATCAACCACGGGCAATGAAAAGAAGACGTTCAAAATGTTTTTTTTTCTAACTTGCACCTACTGTGAACAAAATAAAGTTCCCCCTGCATAGGCCGTGAAAAGCCTGCAGCGTGTTCAAAAAGAAAAAAAATTGTTTGACTGACTCACTGACTCTAGATGTGATCGCTGCTGGAAACTGTTCTATGCTCCATCAGCGTATGTGCCATGTTTGAGCACCTCGTCATTTTGTCATACTAAGTTCTTAAGCATTACTGTTTTACATTACACGCTTTTTCTTTCATTTTAAAGGGAAGCTGTTCTAGCCTATCGAAAATTGTAATCATCGCCAAAATTATCATCATCATGAACTCACATACGCTCTCTTTATCCTTCCCTTCCTTTTCGTCGCCTTCTTCATATGGAGAGAAAATCTTGGCGAAAAAATTCCCATGAGGCAGCTGGATGCGAACCCACTTACCTAATATCTGAAGGCGGGCGTGTTGATTGCTCCGCTATCCGGGCTTTTTTGTTCTGACATGTCGCCTTAGAAGACGACATTAACGAAGTGCGCGCGGCGGCACTGGCGCGGTGGCACGAGCGCGGGCCTGGCGTCGAACGCTGGCCAGGAGTGACTCCAACGCCTGGGCTACGCTTTTGAACTTGTTCACATTTCCTGTCCTTTAATAAATCGTCTACAGTCACAAGCGGCTGTACAGACGTAACAGTTGGCGACGAGGAAGACTGGATCGACTCATCGGCACTCCACCGACGTCAAGGAAATAACATGGCGACGCCCGACTTCGGTCGGCTACCCGAATTCAGCGGCAGCCCCAGCTCCTGGAGATCCTGGTATGGGAGGCTACAGTTCGTCTTCGAGGCTAACGAGATTACAGACGCATCGAAGAAACGTGCTCATCTGCTAACGCTGTGCGGGGAACAGACTTATGACATCGTCTGCGCCCTCGTTCAACCCAAGCAGCCCAACCAAGTGAGCTACGAGGACATAGTCAAGATGCTCAAGGCTCACTTCGATCCACAACCGTCTGAAGTCTTCTGCAGGGCACGATTCCAGCGACGTGACCAAAAGCACGACGAAACGGTCAGTGATTACGTCACGGCGCTCAAGAAGCTAGCAGCAGATTGCAATTTCGGGACAAGCGCAGACACGGCAGCGAATCCGACAATGCTGCCTATGGACGTCATGCTGCGTGATCGTTTCGTTTGCGGTCTTCGGAACGAGCAGGTCCAGCAACGGCTCTTCGCAGAAAAGGACTTGACGTTCAAGAAAGCTTTCGACCTTGCACTGCGAGCTGAAAACGCCATCGAAGACCAGAAACGCGTGAAAACCGAATTTAAAGAGTTTCACGAATCCTGCATAAGCACATGCAAGATAGACAACCAAGGTCACTCTAGTGCCTCTGCCCAAAAGAAGAAACAACGCTGTTGGCGTTGTAACGCGCTACATAATCCGGACACTTGCAAGTTCCAGACAGTCTCCTGCAACTACTGCAAGAAACGAGGACACATTGAAAAAGCCTGTCTGAAAAAGCGGAAAGAAGCAAAAACGAGCAACAGCATCGAATATCCCCAACAAGGAACTTCGACAGCTGCCTCAGCACCAGTGACGACTCAGCAGGACTCATCAGACGTGGCCCTTTACGAGCTCAACACCGTAACCAACGCGTCCAGCACACAGAAGGTCATGACTCGGCTACGCGTACATGGCAAGTTCTTGGATTTTGAAGTCGACTCGGGTGCAGCCTGCACACTCATCAGTGAGGTCACGTTCAAAGCTACGTGGACAGATGATCGACCACGGCTTCAGACCGACAACATTCTCCTACGCACATGGTCAGGACAGTCTCTTCGAGTTCTCGGATGTGCAACGGTGATTGTTACGCGCGGAAACAAGACCATGACACTACCACTTGTTGTCATCAAGGGAGCAGGTTGTAACCTCCTTGGACGAAACTGGTTTCCTCACCTGGGTATACAGATCACGGGCATCAATGATGTATCCGGCGATGAACTTGTTTCGAAGCTTCTCGACAAGTACCAATCTGTATTCGACGAGGACATATCAGGACACATCGGTCCAGCGGTACAACTAGACCTCGTGGAAGGAGCGAAACCAAAGTTCCTAAAAGCACGGCCGGTTCCTTTCGCGCTCCGGTCAGCTGTAGAAGCAGAATTGGATCGACTGCAAAGTCAAGGCATAATCGAGCCAGCACAGCATTCGGATTGGGCAACGCCTCTCGTACTGGTTCGAAAGAAAAATGGCTCGTTGCGAATATGCGGCGACTACCGTTGCACAGTGAACCAGGTATCAAAGAAGGCAGACTACCCACTTCCCTCAACTGATGAAGTGCTCAGCCACTTGAGGGGAGGCAAGGTCTTCAGCACCCTGGATTTAGCACAAGCGTACCAGCAACTTCACGTGACACCAGAGACAGCAGAGATATTGACCCTGAACACGCTGAAGGGACTATACAGGGTCAAGAGATTGCCTTTCGGAATTTCTGCAGCCCCAGCCATTTTTCAACGTTTTATGGAGACAATGCTGTCAGGCATCACAGGCGTGTGCGCATACCTAGATGACGTGATCATCAGTGGGAAAGACGCCACGGAACACGCCGAGAGACTGGAAGAAGTGCTGAAGAGGCTACGAAACTACAATCTGCGCCTCGGAAAAAACAAGTGCTGCTTTGCGGTGCGACAAGTTTTCTTTCTGGGACACCGAATCGACGAGACAGGCGTCCACACAAACGAAGAGAAAGTTCGAGCCATAACGGACGCTCCAGCACCAAACTGCAAACAAGCGCTTCAATCATTTCTCGGAATGCTGGCTTTCTACGACAGATTCTTGAAGAACAGGGCAACAGTTGCCAGCTGCCTATACCAGCTTCTTCAGAAGGACGCCACGTGGAGATGGGAGACAAAGCATCAAGAAGCCTTTGACAAGCTTAAGGCATTGCTGCTCAGTCAGACCGTACTGGCACACTACGACGAACAGAAGGAGCTTCTTGTCTCTTGTGATGCTTCACCATATGGCATAGGAGCTGTTCTGTCTCAACGTGATGACCAGAATAGAGAGGCGCCAATCGCTTTTGCATCTCGGACGCTAGGGCCGGCAGAACGCAATTATGCTCAATTGGACAGAGAAGGCCTTGCTGTGGTGTTTGCAGCCCACAAGTTCCACAAGTATATTGCGGGAAGAAAGGTGACTTTCGTCACTGACCACCAACCACTGCTCGGCATACTGGGTCCACAAAAGCCAACGGCTCAAGTCCTTTCTCCACGGATGACCAGATGGTGCATCAAGTTATCGGCGTATGACTACAGCATAATCTACAGGCGTGGCAAGAACCATCAAAACGCGGATGCGTTGAGCCGTTTGCCATTACAAGAACGTCTCGATGAACCCTGGCCTCCAGGTGACGTACTATTGTTCGAAGCTTTATCGAGACCTCCGTTGACTGCTGCCGAGATAGCACGCCTGACACAACAAGACAGCATCATGCAGAGGTTGTACAAGGCAGTGCAGGATGGTACAGTGGAGAAACTCACTGGAGATGAGTTTGCTCCTTACCGACGACGAGCGACCGCACTAGCACTACATCGCGAGTGCATCACACTTGGATCCCGAGTGATCATACCGAGCTCAGCACGAGCCCGTGTTCTGGCACTTCTGCATGCTGGTCACAGAGGCATGGTAGCCATGAAGAAGTGCGCAAGGAGCTACGTATGGTGGCCCGGAATGGACAAGGTGATCGAGGAAACGGTGCGACAGTGCCGTGAATGCCAAGCAACGCAAAAGAGCCCACCCAAAGCTCCTATTCCTACGTGGGACCGTCCCCAGACAGCATGGAACACGGTGCACGTTGACTTCGCGGGGCCACTACTCGGACGCACCTACTTGGTTGTTGTGGACGCATACACAAAGTGGGTGGAAGTCCGGCACGTGACACAAGCAACATCCGCGGCTGTAATCGACGTGCTCCGAAGCCTCTTTGCAACGTTCGGCATTCCCCGAAAGGTCATCTCCGACAACGGAAAAGCATTCATCTCCAACGAGATCAAGCAGTTCTATGCGTCGAACGGCATACAGGCTGCAACCTCACCAGCATATCATCCGGCAACAAACGGCCAGGCAGAACGCTATGTGGCGGAGCTGAAAAGAGCGCTGTTGAAAGATGCAGACAAGTCCATACAGTGCCGACTTGCAAGATTTCTGTATCGGCAGCACACGACAATACACACTACCACAGGTATGACACCGGCGAGAGCGATGTTCGGACGAGAATTGCTCTGCCCTCTCGATCTTCTTAAGCGGGAGACGAATAAGCGAAGTCCTGAGAGCCAGGAGGCATTGCAAAAATCACGCCGCTTCGCTATAGGGGATAGAGTGCTTATCCGGCAGTTTTTGAAAAAGCCAGATTGGATTGAAGGCGAAATACTGCGCCGCGTCGGACCACGATCCTGGCTTGTAAAAAGCGACCAAGGAAAGGTTCGGCGTCACCTCAATCACATGAGGAAAACGAGTCAGACCAGACAAACAACCCAATCGCGGACAGATTGGAGCGCAGCTGACGATCTCTTGGACGCAACGCCAGAAGAGACGCCATCGAGCTCAGCTGCTCAACCGCCTGACTCGCCCGAGATGCAAGATCACACTCCCTCGCAACCGTCGACGTCACAGGCAGTGGCCACTCGGCAACTGCGACCACCAGAGGTTAGGCGACCTCCAGACCGCTATGGAGACTTCGTCTAAGGGAGGAAGAGTGACATGTCGCCTTAGAAGACGACATTAACGAAGTGCGCGCGGCGGCACTGGCGCGGTGGCACGAGCGCGGGCCTGGCGTCGAACGCTGGCCAGGAGTGACTCCAACGCCTGGGCTACGCTTTTGAACTTGTTCACATTTCCTGTCCTTTAATAAATCGTCTACAGTCACAAGCGGCTGTACAGACGTAACATGTTCAATTGCACCACCCGCTTAGGTTAGATCTAACTGTGCCCTCATGGGAGTGGTCCGCGGTGTCGCCTTATGGGATGGCACTCCTCCAGATTTTTAAGTAAAGTTCTTCGTACCGTACCGTACCCCACGGCTGTCCAGGCCCACTTACATAGCATAGCCTAGTACAGTATTGTATAGCAAAGGGTTACAAAAGGGAGGTGAGGGGGAGGAAGGGAGAGAGTAATGGAAACATCGAAACCCCGAAGACGAGAGAAATAAAAAGAAATGAAGAACAAGAAAGACATGATCAAGGAAAAACAAAAAATAAAAAATTGACAGAGAAAGAGAGAGAAAGATAAATAAAAAAGAGGGAGCAAGCGAGATTTACCAAGACAGTAAACAGAAATACGATAAAAAGGAAATAATTATGGATATAGAAGGAAATAGGCAGAAAAATTGCGACAGAAAAGAATAGAAATAAGAAGACACGAAAGACAAAAGAAAAATAAGATAGGGAAATAGAGACAATAAATAAAGGAAGAAAGAAAAAGACAGCTACAAAAAGGCCTCCAAGTCATAGAAAAACACAGAGAAATTCAGATATAGCTTGCCCAGCGAACGGCGACGGGTTCGTGCATCGCTGTGCTAAGCTGGGCCCCTCTTATTGAAAACTTGCCGCGCTTTGTATGTATGCACTATATTCCATAGTACCAGAATTTCACACTTCCGTGGAAGTATACACAGATGATAAATAACTGCCGACTTATACGAATGAAGCTCGCGACCATAGGTTTACACAAAAATTGAAAACATAGCTAACAAAACATTAAAAAAGAACCTTCGTACAATCTGTGTCTTGCAGCCTCACGACTGTGGTTTCCGAGATGTTGCATGCGGGCGGATTCCATTAACCAGTGTTTCGAACAGTACAGGAGCTGCATGCATAAGGCGTGGTTGCTGTTTACGAGGTTTGAAGTTTTCTCACGGTTGCTAGCTTCAGGCCCTGATTACTGTCATCGAGTGATGTTTTGGCGCCATTCCACGGCCTACAACTCCGTGGACGACCCCTTCACCATATTTCGATTTCGCCTCACCGACCTCATCTCCCGCAAAATGGCCCTTGGTGATGACGAGCGTTGTGGCCCTGCTTCAAGATACGCAGACGAACTGTTCTCATGAATGTCAACTCAGAGCCATTTGTGTGTTTTGTATTGATACATAACGAAACCGAGCGCCCTCACGCATTTATTCAATGTAGTACCATACTCCTATTGTAACTTTACCTCCTATGTATTAGTATATGCCCCGCCACAGTAGTCAGTGGTCAAGGTACTCGGCTGCTGACCAGCATGTCGCGGGATTGAATCCCGGCTGCGGCTGCTGCATTTCCGATGTAGGCGGAAATGTTGTAGGCCCGTGTGCTCAGATTCGGGCGCACGTTAAAGAACCCCAGGTGGTCTAAATTTCCGGAGCCCTCCGCTACGGCGTCTCTCACAATCATATGTTGGTTTTGGGACGTTACACCCCACATATCATATCAGAGACCGGCGCTTTGCTGTTTACTGAGCCCGCAAATATTGAATAACACAGCAAGTTGCGCTACGGACAACTCTCATTACGGACAACTCTTAGTTAACCCCAGAAAGATCTGCAGTATGGAGTAGTTAGTACGTTGCAAGACTAACAATTCGTATGTTATCAAACAATCACACTGAAATTCTGTCAGTGCACTTACTGTGAGGTAAGTCAACTTTTCAATATCTAATACTTTTGACAAAAAAAAGTTTTCATATTTTAGCTCTCTACAATGGGACCTGCTTTGTACTGACTGCTTGCTTCGAATGCGGCAAAATGTAAACACGTGCACTCTTAGACACATCAAGCTTTATACAGCTACACAAAAGAGGAACAAACAATTCAGCGATGAAATCCGGCCCATTCACGAAGCTCACACATTCCCGCTGATGGGCTGGTGAACGACGACAGCGTGCGCGAGGAACATGAGTCCCGTGAGTATGCAGGCGACGCCCGCGAACGCGCGCATCGAGTACGGCTCCAGTCGGGACTCGTGGCACATGTAGTTGGCGCTGCTGGGCACGTAGGCGGCCATGGCGACGGACGAGTGGAACTTCATGAGGAAGCAGTAGGGCAGATCGGGAGAGCCCGTCAGGCAGGCGACGAGAGCGGCGACGGAGGTGAGAAGGCAGGCGCTGGCCACGACCACCATCAGCAGCACGTCAGCGCGGCCCGCGATGGAGGACAGCTCGTGCGCGCCGAGGAGAAGCACGACTGCCGGCACGCCGCACACCACCTGGAGGACGTTGATCATCCCCATGGGCGTGCTCACGTAATCCACATTGACGGTCATAGGGCAGCGGTGACGTCATAGACGCGGCTAAAGCCAACGGTCGTCGGGTCGAAGTCCGGAAAAGTTATTCCCGCTGCTCGGGAACCTTGTCTTGCCTTGTCTTGTCGCCAAGGAGATCTTGGTTCATACCCACAAGGGGGATTGGCCACACTGTACCTTATAATAGATATTTTTTTGTACAACGCTTGTTAAAAAAGAGAGAAATTAGATAAGAACAATAATAATGTTCCTTTGAAAAACGTGAAAAAGTGAAGAAGAATTCAATAAACCAAAATACATAAACAAATTAACAAGAATGAGGAAGGAGGACAAAGAATTGGATATATCTGGCAGTACCACTAGCAGCGTATCCTTCCGGTTGCCTGAATGAATTTATGTAGCGCTGACAGAACAGCACAGTGGCCAACTGACTGGCTCCAAACGATAATAGGGGGGATCTATTGACTGGCAATCTGAGGGAACCTCGTTGTCTTTCATTACCGTCACCTTGAATGCTTTCCTTTGATGGGGTAGACCCACTCTGAGACACCAAGATTCGGCTGACATCTACGCTCTTGGCAGAGAAGATGACGTGCGCGAGAGGTTGTTTCCAAGTGCGCTCTGCAGTGTATTAACTGTCGCATCTGCTAATGATACATGACAGCAAATAATGTAACAATCCACCCGATACCCGGCTAATAACCTGCACTGGGTATGAACCATGTTACGGACGATGGTGAGCCATGATGAGCCATGACAGAAAAACTGAATAAAAGGGATTAGGCCGGTTCTTGCGCACATTGAGCCTTCATACTGAGACCAAGTTTGAGCGAACAAGGTGAAGTGATAAAAATAAAGTTAGCTTGTTCTACTTCATTCATTTATTTTTTTAATCTCCTGTCGCACATTTTATTGTTGTGATCATTCAGATTCAGGCTTCTTTATTTCAGCCTTCAGCGTTCTAATACATTCCGACGCCAAAGCCCACTGGGTCGTTTCCGACCGTGCACTTGAGTGTAGTTTAAAATGACATGGTATATTAAAGCAGTCACTACGATAAGATAATGACATGGTGACAATGTATAGCTTTCAGTGTTTCGTCTGTGATCAAGGCAGCGCTGCACTCGTGTTACCGACATTATCATCCAGCTGTGCATGGTGAACAATAAGAGTGCTATAAAACTGAACAATAGGACATATACCAGGGCATAAGGGGACTTTCCTGCCGCTACTGTTTAATCTACCAAATTAGAATAAAGAAAGCAATCATTTATCAAAAAAGAAGCAAAAGAAACAAAGCTTGTTCAGAAATAAGGCCCTGAAATAGAAAGAAAAAGAAGTAAATGTAGGTAATATAGATGTATTTAATTTGACTCCAAACTACAGCTGCTGCCTTTGTTCACAGAGCCTATGACACGAGGTCAGTACGGATGATTGATTAAGAGCTCAAAGTTTCATACTGATAGTCGCAACCAATATTGGATGTTGAAGGAAAGAAAAAAATAACCCGATGAAAGGAAAAGAGCATTGGGCGGCCCCCAGGAGAACATAGAGAACCAGAAAAAATTAATCGATGGACAAAACGAGGTCAAGGGATATAGCGAAAGAAGTTTTTTTTCCTGGTGGGATTGATGCAAAGTTTGACGAAGCGGAAAGTTCATCACTGGAGAACACGTGACACCTGCCTTATAGCAGTAACGCTGAACATCAACTTTTGCTTGAGCTGCCGTCCGAGCTTGCTGGCACAAGTTTTTCGAAACTATAGGCCGCTGCAGCAAGTCGCTAACATGCTCAGACAAGCTAGTCGCGCCAATTTTTCGCAGGGGTTCGTTTTATGAGGGAGGCAGAAGGCGCGGATATATGCGTTCTACCTACACTGATCTTGCCGATACACGAGGCATATTTGTGAGCAATCACTCAGATGGTCTGAACTTCGCATAGCCTGCGTAGGCCAGACCAGGACTTTAGGAATGGAAATTAAGATAAGTGTATTCAAGTAACATAATGTAATTCTCGCTCGCCACATCATTACTCAAGATTATAAGTCATGTTTTCTTTTCTATGTGCTTTAAGTATTTATGAAGTACAATTATAAGTACCCATTGATATTGGTAGCTGGATGTCTTGGTCAGAGACATAAATAGTAAACTTTTTCATGGGGAGGGTGGGGAGAGTCAACAATATGTGTTCATGTGTGCGTTTGCACGTGTGCGTGTATACATATATGAAAACAAAATTGATAATTTCCGGGGGGATTCAAACCCTCCGGAATATATTCTTGTTATGCGTCTGCGTTGTCCTGGGTCCACCAAGACCATGGATATATACGCCCATGACTTTTTGCTTGACTGAGGAACAGTACCATTAGAACAAACCAGTTTTTCTCATACTTTTCAAATAGTTTGCATCTGGGATATCTGCTGATATAAAAATTGAGTGATTGAGTGAGTACAGCAAATATTTGAGCCATGGATGAAGGAAAGCAACACAAAGGCACTGCTGACGAAAAAAAACTGGTGACCTTGCTGACTAAATATTATGCATTTAATTTGATACTATTTGTTTATTGTTTTCTTTGTTCGGTCGCTCTAGTGATCTAGACAGGTAGGCATAAATGACATTTAAAATGACTGAAGGGTGGGCTAGCTGGTTTTAGTAAGTGTAAATCACAAAAGAATGTAAAGAGTGCAAACATGGTGGAACAGAGCAGAACTGGACAACACAAGTACTAATTATAAACATAGAGGGCGCACTGCGGCAGAAAAGATAATACATGGAAGATCTCATCTACGGATGCCTTGATGGTATGCGTGAAATGTAAGTTTTGTAACTTATACCATGAACAGACGATGCAGCACATATGAAGATCTACACAATTGATAACTCCTCAGGCGTTTATTTATTAATCAAGTAGATAATCAATGGATGACTCACGTGTGCGCTTCCACTTTGTGAATATGACCGGCTTCAAGGACTAGAAACTTTTCGTCACTATTTTACCTGTAGAGCACTGCTCATTTATCGAGATTCGGCGTGCACTTGAATTATCGTCTGTTATCGACATTGTAGAGGAATATTAGTTAATGTGTCTCCGGAATGATTGTCGTGAAGCAATAAGTTTGCTTCAAAAAACACCCACACATCTAAGGTTGAATGAAGTTGTAGCTGTAATCGCAGCAGTTGTAGCGAATGCACCACGATACACTATATAGTAATATTTGAAAACGCAAGCAGCTCGAGCCTGGCCTCCTCAACAGAAGTACATATATATTTAAAATGTCTTTGACGTCCGCTGTAACGCATTGAAGCAACAATCTTCGAACAGGAATTTTTCATGCCCTCGAACATGTTTAAGGAGTATCCGCTTGTAACATCTGAAGCAGTGATTCTCGGCCATTGATGTTTTAGGGAAGTAATGAGGGACCCCTTGCACTGAGACGACACAGGGGGGAGGTGCAGTATAGGTGCCTCTTGCTTCTCAGTGACAAAGAACAGCCAAACTAAAGTGCCACGCCAATTCGATCATCTACACATCTTGAAATATTACTTGTGCACAGTGCAGACGCATTCAGCCCGTTTTTATAGCTGCTGTTGCTCTCCAAATATGCAAGCATAGAGTAGGCATGCTGTGCGTTAATCGTAGAAAACTAACACAAAAGCTTTACAGCCACGTCAACACAAAACTGTTATGCGGCAAGCATTGTATAGTTTAGAAGGGGCTGCTGTCCTATAAATTTATGAGTCTTCGAAAGGACGTTTTTTTTTCGAGGATGAGTTTCGCGGATTACCAAAAATGGCTTCGCTGAACCCAATTCGAGAACGATCAATTTAAAATTTTTCTAAGTAATCATGCAGTCAGAAGTACATCTAAGGTCGCCGTTGTAGATTATTGTGGCAACATGTAATTTTTTTAGGGGGGGGGGGACTTGTTGTGTAGCCGCAAAACAGAAAATGTTAACTGAGGCATCAGATGTTTTGTACATTTTTTCTATTTAAGGAAATCGACAAACACTTTTCCCCCTGACAATAATAATGAGCGACGCGCTCAAGCCGCTTACTTTAGGGAGTCGAGTCGCGGATGCCTTAGTAGAATCACGGAACATGCGGCAAAGTTGGAAAGGTCCTCAATATTCTCGTTCTTCAAAACGCTGATTGCTCCTACACAGCCTTCTATGCAGATGATTGAAGCTTGCCTGAGCATTTCCAAGTCAATGAAAATAGAAAAAATACGAAAATATGCATGTAAGTTGATAAAACTCATCATGGAAGAGGAAAAAAAAAACTTTTTAAATGTAAAAAAAAAACGAGCGAATGGGAATAATAAAAGAAAGGAGAATTGCAAACGTAAGATATATAGCTTACTCTTTTATTACAGAATCAAAGTTCTCTTTAAAATAATGAAAGCTAGTGGCTTAAAACTGATCGAGTAGCTCGCCTGTTAAAGCCAGCGATGATTAATCTTTCACTGAGAACACCGTATTTGTTGCGATGTGTTAGCAGCAAGAATACACACAAGCAAGAAGATCCTTTTAACTTGTTCAAGCTCATACTTGGCCAGAATAATGTCCAAGAGATCAACAATTTGTCAATGCCACTTCAATATCCATTTTATTTGCTACTGAAGTTTTCGTTACCCTTATTAGTGAAGCAGTCTACGTATACTGTGGCAAAGTGGGGTTAAAAGCAAGCTCTTGCATTATGCCCTGATGATGTTTCCAGAACAACAATCGTCTAGATGTAGTTTACAAAAAAGAAAATAAGCCTCTCATGCGCTTGTGTCTGCAAGATCGAACGGATACAGTAAAATGTCATAAGGCTCTGACGGATCATTCCACTGTTTCGCTCTCCCTGATACCACTGCTAACTTGCGATGTTTCAATAGATTGAAAGTGAAACAAAGCTATATGCTGAAATGCGCTCTTCACAAAGTTTCTGGAAACAAGGCCACAAAAAGTTATCACCCTAGTGAAAATTTCGGTGACTCAATAAAATGCGGGTGTTAGAAGCGCAAGTCATGTTGCCTTTTTGAGAGTGAATGAATTGCGAGAAAAAATGAAACTAAGGTAATAACGACCTGTCATGACATCAGAAGCAAGCTTACGCTAGCCGCCAAAAAATTGAAGCATTCATGCCATATTCATGACAAGTATTTCATGTTATAATTTGAGTAAGTGCGCGCAGAGCTGCAACAATGAGTGACTTGGAGTTGTGCTGCGTCTAATAAAGCACGCTTGTACGAAGCGACTACACAATCGAGACATGTTGTACTAACATATTAGAGAAAGTTGCGAACGAGTACACATAAAACACATATGTCAAAAGCATTACAAGTGTCTCGAACTTAAGTTTCTTCTAACGACGCTTAACACCACCGGTGACTGGTGTGAATTCATGAGAGCTGGTCTCTCGCCACCAAGTAACCGTGGCATATTCATCGTCGCACATATTCTGTGGACAAGGCCCGAATCAAGAATGTCTGTTCACGTGGGTGAACATGCTAAAGCCCAGCGTCGCACTTGCCTACAGGATGGCAGGTTGATAGGCAATAACGGCAGATGTGATATAAGCGAAGCTGTTCATAACCGACAATGCCGCTGCTATTCGCCCGAACATGGTGTTCCCCAGCGTGAGCTCTTGAGTGGTGAACAAAGTGGAACACAGCGCGTAGCACACGGTCGCTGCGCCAGTCGTACTGCGGTATATGCTACGCAGTGGCAGCGTATTGTCCAGGATGCAACAGGCAAACAGGAACAGCGACAGCGTGAAGAACGTGCCTGACACCCAGACCATGAAGAGCGAGTCGACGCGCAGCACGACGAGCCGAGTGTGCTGGTTGGCCGTGGTCACCAGAAAAAAGATTGCTGGGCCGATCATGAGGTGCAGCATGTTGAGGACACCCAAAGCCATCTGCATGTAGGCAGCCATTTCTCGGACAACGTGGCGTACGTCTCAAGTACAATGTTTCTGCGTCGTCACCGTAACGGCGAGCCTTCACGTGAGAGCGTAATACTTGAAGCATTCGTTTGGCCTGTGGTCCACAAAGCTAATTTGCTTCATGGGTTCCACTGTTGTAGTTATAACCGCGCTCTTCTATGGCCAGCGTTCAAAGGCAGGCGTCGAAAGCCCCAATGCCAACGAAGGTGAACACAAACCTGTAATAGATGAAACGAGAATATTACGTTAGTGTTTACAGGATATCTCTTTCGAGGTCGGAGCAATGTTCAAAAAAGCTACATGTATATCGTAAACGACTTCTTTTTAAAAGTCGTGTGATACCAGAGCTTCTTATACAAAAGCCGAGCAATAAATATAGAAGACAAGAAGTTGACAAATGAATGTTAAGAGAGGTCAACGTGCCCGAGCCAACATTTGAAAGTATAGCTTATCAAAAAAGTACAAACAAACAGAAGAACTACATCCCATCCAGGTTAAATCAACTTAGTTCTCTGCGTGTTGAAATGTTCGGGTATTTTTAAGCAAAGCCTTAAACCTGGCGTAATTCACCAATACACATATCGTTGTAGCAGTGCAAATGCCACCATTAGTGACCTTTGCACATTTACCAATGTCAGCTTGCCGAAGCGCATGAACTGGGAAACTCTTTGAGCCCATACCCTGCGCATAAATTCATGATATAGTGTGCTTTATACTTAACAACCATTTAATAATTGATGTACACACCCATGCCACACCCAATACAAATTGACATCAGCAGAATAGGATCAGCGCCCGTATGACCGCCGGAGGGCTAAGCTCATGTATCAAGAAAGACGCTAATATATAGTGCTCCTACAACACTTGGTTCACCTATTCGAATCTCGTGATGGCCAGCTTGAGCCATCAGAACTTAGGAGAAGTTTATTACGGTGTATAATATTGTAATTGTATATGCATGCCTCGTCTAAAATTTCTGATCAAGTAATAAATGAACATACTATATACGCACCCGTGCGGTGGTTCTCTTCGGCGTCTTCCCAATCTAGCGTAGTAGCGTTCTCAGTGGGGCCAAGAACTCCACCGATCTTTTCCTGGCGTGGCGGAAACTGTCCATCTGGTGGCTTTGACACGTAAGTGTTCCACAATGATAGCTTGACAGGTCCTGACAGCTAAGTAGATCTGTTTTGCTAGAAAAATTCAGAGCCTACGGCTGTCTCATCCAGCACAAACAGTAACGTCGTCTTCTGCTTGTTCTTTTTCTTCCTTGTGCCCAATGTGATGTCGCGTTGCAATTATGAAATATATTGGTTTAATTACTCAGTGGGGTGACTGAAATAAAGTAATAAAGCGATAAAGAAAGTCGTCATGTGACACCACAGCTTTCTTTTTTTTTGTAAAAGTTACGGCGTCGCGGTTGAAAAAGAAGCAACAAAAACTGCTGTTTACGGAAATCTACAACGACTGGTACTCAACAGAAAGGAACGAACAATATGAATGAGTCACTTGTTAAAGCCTTTCAAGTCTACATGTAGGGGTGAAAGAACTAAATGAGCCTGACGGACCATTTCAAAAAACAAACATTGAAACGATATTGGCACAGGCACAGGTGGTCGCGCAGGGGAACACCTGCTTGCCACGCAACGGCTTGGAAATACGATCCTCCTCCTGCTAGCTTCTGTGTCATTCAAGATGATTTAGGATACATCAGCAGTAATTATTTAGAACTATAGAGACGGTAGGTAAGGTCTGCGTGAGCTTAAACAAAACCATAAAGAGAGGGATGAAAGGGGGCAATATATGAAATTATAATTCTGCAGAAAAAAATATCAGAAGGACAAAAAGAGAAGAGGTGGATATCAATAAGTCAGTGAATAACATTGAGATAGCCACAGGGAAGTTTTCTCTGCTGTGTGCGAGTACATAAGGGCAACAAAGAGATTACCCTGTTAGCCTATTGTTATTATCTACGGCTACGAGACTACCTGAATGCCTGACTTAGCACACTTGATGATCCTGCCGCCCGGTTCTTGGCCGATCCCCCTTTGTGGGCGAGTGCCAGCAAAGCTGAAGGTTCATCATCATCATCATCAAATTTGCTGAAAGGTAGGGGCCTGGTCTTCCCCCTCCTGGCTACGCGACTCTCACAAAGACGTCATGCCGCTCACTTGTAAGCACATAGGTTATAAGTGGTTGTACGCATATAACTACTAGTGGAACCACTGTGGGTGGTCACTACGCTTCTTAACAAGAATTACAAACTGTCATAGAGTGATGGCTCAGCTTCAGTTACATCACATTGGGCTAGGGAAGCAGCCCGTAATTGAATCATTTCGTCATGTTAATTAACGCCTCACTAAATAGTCACCCTAATATCGATGCTTACAACTTTCTTCGAGCCACCGGTGCCGTGTTTCGGTTATTCAAGCACACACTGTGAGGCGAGGAATAAGAATTATATGACAGCCCGACAGCCATAAGCGTGCGCGGGATTCCATTTCGGGGAAGGGGGGGGGGGCGAAGGTTCGTCACAGCGCCCCCTGCTGCGTTACTAAATCAATGTATAGCGTAGATTTTGCGCCACCCGGTAAAAGGACAATAGGGGGGGAGGGGGATGACGGTACAGAGTGTAAGGTAGTATAACTACCGACATTGTCATCAATAGTGCTGTGAATAATCATGCTGTTGGTGGCCGGCGATATCGCCAAAAAGCATTTGCGATAGCTTGCTGTCAGCAGTACTCAGTTTACTTAATTTATGAGCTATCTTCTGGCCAAATAAAATTATTTCAGCAGTGCAAACGCAAGCCTCTGGTCATGGATAAACTACAATTCAAACGTAACCTCTTATACAACTTAAAATAACGGACTTTGTGAATAATCTTTTCTTTGTAAATAACAAAATGCGACATACAGTACCGTCATGCGTAACGATGTCGTTTTTTGTACATCTGAATGACTCAAACTAATTGTGATGCGTGATCCAAGAATTCTGGTGAAGGAGCGCAAACAAGTCAACTTTCTCGTCCTTCAGCCAGCCCGCCCTGCTTCACACACTTTGAAGAAAAAAAGTTCACGCTGCAATGAACTCGCGTGTTTGATTTAATACTATTGGCCCTGCTATCAAACTTGTAAGTAATAACAGCCTATTATCGGACTAATTATCGAATAAACTATTCCGAAAGTGACTGAAAAATCAGTAGTGCCTATAGTACCATAGCGAGTTCTGCATCAGCAATACGGGCCCATCCTGTTTACTAAACACTCCCGACGCGCAAGGACGAGGAAGTTGCTGCCTGTTATGTCACACCATCCACCCACTCTAGTATGCAATTTTTTCACAATGTTTGTTCCCTAGAAACAAGCTATATATAATAGATTAACTTGTAAGCTATTATACCCGGTGTATTTCTATTGATATCAAATAGTGGTTCACGATATGTTATATTTAGCTTGAACTACCGATCTTCCTTTAAAAGGAATAGCCTTTTTTTTACGTCGGAACGATTTTTAAGAACAAAACTGCAAGAACAAGTACAAGCGATCTTCCTTCCCTTACACGATTAACACAGATTGCGGTTTAATGGACCGTTTAGGAAAGCTTAAATTAATAGCGCCTTAAACTAACTCTCCGCGAGCGGACGAGCCACGCCATCTGCAAGGGGTTGTTAGAGGCGATGAGGATAAAGCGAAAACACTACGAAGCGTGCACCGTAAGAAAGAGTTCTTCCGGCGACCGAGAGGTGGTGCCAGCATCTCGACGTTCTTCAACTGCACCTGTCTCTCCGCTGAAGACGCTAAGAGAGCAAGAGGCGCCGTACAATACAGAACGTCGTTTGGATCGTAAGCGGAAATTAGCTTCGGAAATGTAACTTGACTTCAAGACTTGAATCAAGAAAGAATATATTAAAATTATAAGCTTTCAGCAAACTAATTAATAGAGCTGTACATCACTTGTGGGTGGTGAAATAATGACGTTTCATGAGTATTCAAAACCATGCTTTCGTTATCTAGATGCTCACATGGATAAACCAGAGAATACCGTGGAGAAGACATTACGTTGACCTGCAGCGGTGTAGCGATACATTTCTGTTTTTTTTTTGATGGGGGGGGGGAGGGGGAGAACGAGGATTTAGCTATATTTGATATGGGATCATGCGTGCATTTTTACACGTGAGTTTTTATATACACATGAAAAAAAAAGAAAACCGGCAGATCTCTTGGTAATAGGTGTTATGCGAAGCATGCGGAGGGAAGATCACCACGCAATTTTTTCATTAGGCGACCCGTTATGAAAGGTTGATATATATATATATATATATATATATATATATATATATATATATATATATATATATATATGCACAAATGTTCACGTACATGCACTTGTTGGACAGTTGCTGCAGATGTTTATATAACCAGCATTTTGCACTTGCGCAATGGTGCCCACAGGGACCCGAGTATTAGCGATACCAGAAGCGATAAGTTGATATGAACTACTGGAGTTAGCGAGGATGGTAGCCCCGGACACGGCCACACAAATGAACTTCAGCGCATGGAACATAACCACAGCTGACGTGAACACGGCATCGTGCGTATATCGTAGGAGAACAATTGTAATGGTTATAAAATTTGATAGCCAGCTCTGCAACCACAATTGACGTTTCACAATCACAAGAGTCTATTTGAAAAGTAGTTCCGAGACCTACCATCGATCTGTGGTAGAATGCTTGATATCTACGCATAATGCTGGTGTTCGTGTCCTGCTGGGAACCTGAAATTTATTATTTGGATTTATTGGGTCAAAACTAACAATGTAAGCTTTCTTTTGAATGGTCACGCGTTAACCTATGTGTGTTCTAGCTCTTCCTTGGTAGATATTACATTGATCTCACCTGTCGCACATACCCGTATACCAGTGGCACATACCACCACCAGTATACGTACATATGTGTCACTGTTTGGCGCGAAGTGTTTGATGTTGTACTTACGTGACGGGATCGTACATTATTCATGTCTTGACTAGCGTGTCGTAATCGTCACACCATCTTACCCTCCGTTAGTAATTTTAGTTCACGACAATTTGAGGTGGTTATGGCGAAAGCACCCAGACGTAAGCGGATAGACTAGATAGAACCCACGCCGTCTCCAGTCCCACCATCTGTGCCTGTTCCCGATCATCTAGCACCTCCACCACTTGAAATACCACAGTCCAGACGATGCTTTATTCAAGGAACAGCAAAATGGCGCCGTGGACGAAGAGGAATGACACGAAAACTGATGATGAATATTTACAGATGAGGAAGTTGAAATCTAATGAATTCTTATAATAGATACGTAGACAACAAAAGTGCTTACAGTACGCAAAGAAATGCTTCGCACTTAAAAAAAAAAGAATGCCAGGACTGCGCGGAAGGCGCAGCCCCGTCACAGCGAAAGCTAGAAGAGCGGCCTTTCGGAGCCTTTACTGAACACTCATTGAGTAAATAGTGCAAGCACATATGTTTGATAGCCACTAGGCCATTATCAATAAATTTATTTGGGTTGTATACGCCGGCATTCGCTATGCTATTTTTCATCATTCTTCTGAGAAGCGCGCTATCCGCAAAACACTTGCAAGGAATTTCGTGCCAATCGTTCATGCAGTGGCTGACGACGTTGAGGAATTCTGGCTTAAGTGAGTATGCGCCACAGTTAATAGGGGAACAAGAACAACCTTTTGTGATGGAGCATTGGATGGGCCCGGCACTAGTTACGCTATTCGAATTGTGCGACGACTGATTGTTTTTTCGCAGTTTAAATTAAACATCAGCTGACTAAACAGCTGAATCAATTAAACAGCCGAGTAAATTAAACACCAGCAGAACGTAAATTAGTCATCGGCTGACTATAACATCTTGTTAATAAATCAGATTTTTCATCTCACGAAATTTAAGGGTTCGTAAGCCATGCGTGAGTAGGCTCAACGTTGGTTGCTAAGATGCCTTGGCTTAAGTTTCGCGTGCCAGCTACTCTCATAGCCCACTGAAATCTTTCCTCTATATTACCGATTTTTTTTTTCGAAAGGTGAAACTGCGCTGCACACGAAGACTGGACGAGCGTAGATAAGAAGAAAAAGTTTGGCAGCCGCCAGCCACGATGGGCACAACGCCTCTCAGGCAGGAGGGACAATCTTGAATGAATTCTGGCCTCCATGCAATGCCAGGACTTTAATGCGTGTTTTTTATTCGCTCTCAGAGCTTTTCGTTCTTATTTTGTCCACAACTCTGCACGTCGTGAGTTTAGCGACGAGTGACAGGTCAAGGATGGGAACGTCCAGCCACTATAGCCCATTGTGGACGTCATCGTGAGGGAAAGGGGCACTCGACAAAGCTGCGTGTGGTGGACAAAAAAAAAAACGGACCTTGAGTGTGGGGCGACAAAGCAAGAGATTCGAGCAGAATGACTTTTTCATGCGCTCCTACGAAGCAGAAAAGCATTGCTTGATAATCATGCGCACTTTCGAGTCAGAACAAAGGGGAAGATTTTTTTTCATTCTGTTACTTTTGAAATCGTACGAAATGTCATTTAGGTCGCGTCATTGTTGGCTAAACTCGCCGTGACTAAACGAAAAGACAAGGTCAGGCTGGCCACGGCTTTTCGCAGGCGGTAAAGCACGAGGCACGCGCGTTCGCCCTCACGAGCAAGTTTGGTTCTGTCGTTCTGTACGGGCTCTCGTGTCGCGCAACACCCGGCGTACGTCGTACGAAATTGCGCTATCAGCCGAGTCATATTAATGACGCGGAGCACTATGCTAATCAATTTTACTGCCCTGAGTGTGTAATCAAAGCAAGACAATGGAGATTCAAAAAAGCAACCTTACAACTAGGCCTACAGGAGGACCTTTTGTTTCGGTATATGTCTATTATGGTACATATCTAAATTAGGCCTCGTTTGTAATTGACTCGTTTATCTGTTACAGGCTTGCGTTAGGCTCTTCGAAAAGCCACAGTTAATTTATTTTTACATTGTTCAAGATTCGCCGTGAGTCATCTCTGAGATATTCACAAAGTACAATAACGGGCCTTAAAAAGTGAAGGTCACACGTTTTTTTTTTTTTGGCGAGGAACTGAGACAATTGATTAGAAATTAATCTTAGGAAAAGAGTTCACTTTCAAAAAGTATATTCATCCTTTCACAAACAAGTACAAGTGCATTGAGGATTGTTGCTTGAAATGATCCCTCTGTATTTCCCATGCCCCCCCCCCCCTGTTTTTTTTACTTATTCATCAATGCTCCCAGTAACAGATACATGCAACACCGGAACGGCTGCATCCAAGCCAATGACGAGAATTTAAAGGAGATGCAAATAAAATGAAACTTCTGAAATGGGGAGGAGAGCCGCAAGGGTGCTTTTGAACAAATACAGAGTATTTAAAAATTGGTGGCTGCTTCTGCTTCACTTTGGCTTGGCTTCTGATTGACTTGTTGGCTGGTTCTGCTTGCATGCGATGCGATACTCGCATCGCATGCAAACATGTACACGCTTGCCGAATGCACATGGGAGTGGGAGCCTCTGTCAGGCAATACGGCCTTTAGCTCTTACTCCTCTTTCTGTATCAGAAATAAATAAAATACACTTAAAAATAATAAGAACGATCCTAAAATTGCGCTGATTGGCCTCGTTCACAGATAACATCGGGTGGCCAGTTGTCTGAGACCAATTCTCTCAATGCGAACACAGGTGCTTATTATTATTATTATTATTATTATTATTATTATTATTATTATTATTATTATTATTTGGCTAGTAAAAGTGCGTTGGTGAAAGTGACGGCTTTGTCCAAACAATGGAGTCCATATACGTATAGGAGACCCGTAGTGGCCGTACGATGAATCATTATAGAATCGTAAACAAAGAGGCGGTACATGCAGTAATGCCGAAAGCGAGGCATTGTTTATGTGTTTCTTTATTTTTTTGTTGTTGTATGGCATGCGGACATATCGGCGTGAAAGGAAGCTCGACAGGACGTGTGGTATGCATTCGCTCTAAATATACACGGCAACAGAGAAGGGGCCGCTTAGAGGTGCACCAACATGACATTTCGTTTGCTCATTTCTCCTTCGATGTGCGCTGACGAGAAAGACCAGGAAGTAACGTGCAACCAGGGGCACATAGAGAAAGAGGAAAACTTATTTAAGGAGCGAAGCAGTGCAAGTCTATAGCTTCCCCAGCCCGGTGGTTGACAGAATGCCGTTCAGCGAAGCGCATACAGACACCCCGCAGAGTGACTTAAGCCTAATTAAACGACTATATAGGTGGTGTACCGAGAGGCATCAAGACAATGCAGTTGAATTCAAAAGAACGAGTCTACGAGAAGCCAACGAGCCATATTGTTCAGAGTGGCATCAGCAGCATAGCAGAATATAGCAATGAACCACATACACTAAGCTTGCGCGGTGAAGAGGATCATGTTAGGAAACGTGAAACGACAGCGAAAGTGCGGTTACATGTTCTCTATAACATACGTGGCTTACGTAGGGTTCAAGGATCACTGGACTTCTGTCTTGTCGAAAGTGCAGATTCCTACGAAGAAGTTGGCTGACTCGTCGACGTGGTAACCTAGTATTTTTAAATGACACTGCACCCATGTTGAGTTCGTCAAATCAAGGTTTCGTAGGCGGCCTTGCGATGGTGGCTGAATGCATTAGCGGTTCACGTGGTTTGAGTGACGCAAATCTTCTTTAAAAGATAAATGCGCTTTCATCGCGCCCACTCTCGTCAAGCTCATTCAACAATTATATATGTCGTGCTTCATTATTTTTATGTCTGTATTAGTTTGTCATCAAGTTAGCAGGCCGACATTTACCAGATCTTTTTCACGCGTTTTTTTCTCGTCCAATTTCTGCTCGATGTACTCAAAATACATCAGCAACAACAGCAAAGGTAGTGACAATCAGAAAAAGTGCCAAAAAGGAACAACAACGACCACTTGAATATACGGTCGTCATGTCCTTTTGCGAATGCAGGCGTCAGCGAACGAGGCGCTTGAAGTAACCGTAAAAAAACGTCTCGATGCATTTGCGGCTTGCTTAATGCGTTGCAGTTTAATATCAGAACTTAACAAATTTTCGCAACGACTGTGTATGTGCTCACACGTTGTACTGTATCTGTCGACTTGGCCATGTAATGCGTCCCGTATACCACATTTATCAGCAATTGTGGTGGAAACACAACATCGTTAATCATGTGTAACAGTATTCCTTGCGATATTTAGAGCCGCATACTGCTGCTCGGAACGTCTTATTCAGTGGCGTCTATTGCATGTTGAAATACGCAAAAAAGAATGTTAAAAGTAACATGTGTGTATTCTTAGTGCAGCATTTCAAACAGATGTGATATTTCAAGACTTTTTATTTGCAACTTCATGACATACTTGGAAACTAGTGCACAACATCACTGTTTCTTTTTCCGTTGGACCTCATGTTCACTGAGGGAGTCGATGTTGAGCCCTTCTCATTTATGCTCGTTGATCGATTTCCTGTTTCGTTGTATTTTATAGGCGAAGATATAGAGCAATCTGCCATGCAGCGAAAATATCTTTCTCGTTCTTGGATGGACTAAATATATTTGAACCCAAGCGCGTACACACTTCCTCTATTTTATTTCGTGCGTTTTCTTTATTTCTGCTCATTTTTACTTTCCAGCCTCTCCTTGCTGTTCAACCTTCCGCCAGCACAGTTAAGAGAGACCAAACATTTTCTCCACGTCCACAACCCTGCCTTCAACCAAACATGTCCTTTTTTACGTCAGCAAAATGTGCTGGCATTAAGGGACAGACATGTATATAACATATAGCACTAGCCATAGCGGGCTCGTGCCTTTGCGCATGACTAAAGAAGAAGTAGAGATTAAACTGTTAGCTGTCTTCCGTATGGCTGCCTCCCCGGCGTTCTGAGGCCCTCGACTAGAGGACGACCATGTCTAGCGTGCGCGTGTACATGAAGTCCGCGCCGGGCATCCTCAACGTGTGGCAGGTGGTGCTGTGCTTTTCCCTCGTGGTCAGCCTGCTGGCCGACGGCTACGCGGTGGACGGCCGCTACGAGCTGCGCCTGGACGAGCTCCTCTTGCTCATGACCTCGTTCGGCTTTTTCGTGAGCACGCTCCTCATGCTCGTCGGCGTACTCATGGGAACCCTGGACCTGCAGTACTCGCCCATATACCGGCTCAACTACGTCATGGCCAGCTTCGTGTACCTGCCCTGCACCGTGGCCTTCGTTGCAGGAGCGCTGGGCTCACCCCGAAATGACGGCTCGAACAGCGCCTTCCTGAGCATGAGCCTGGCGGCGGCCATCGGGCTCATGTTCCTCGCCAGCACGGTCATTGTCTACCAGCCTTTCCTCTGCCCGACTGCCCGGATGTGATAGGTCCTCTTCGGGGCCATTCGGTCGTGCAATGGAGTTTGTTGCAAGAACTCGCTGATTTCATCTGGTATTGTATATTGGTATATAGTTCACAAATGTGAATAAAGTGTGAATACGTTTCTTAAAACACCTGGTAGTGAGCGCAATTTATCACGATTCACTGTGGTATGTGTTAACTGCACGAGTTAGAGAAGTTAAATGATTGTCATTTTCAGAACTTGCTACTATGCGAAAATCATACCTCAAGTCTGGCAATTGTTTGTGTGATTTTCCGTCTCAGTATTTTTACTGCGGCATGAAATTTACAGCACGCACGACATTGCAAAAGGTGGTCAATGTGTGTTTGAGTGTTTTTATTACAGCGTGGAACTTACCTACGCATGACTTACATTGTAGAAGGTGGTCACATTAGGAAGTGTAACAATAGCGTGTACGCTGAGCTCTGCTTCAAAGTCTTGTGCCTCTACATATTCACCATACGCTAACATTTTGCGGGCTCCATTTTAGTGCCAGAAATACAACGAACGCAAACTTAGCATAACGCTATTCTAAAACTCTTCATTGGGGAATTTTCGGATAGCACACGCAAATCATTGCTTTAGAGTTTCACGCAACTGCGAATGTGTCGTACGCTAACCGCATGCAGGCTCCCGTTGAGTGATGGAAATAGCGGGTGACTGCAATGAACGCTAGTGCACGCTATCCGTAAACGGCCTATTGGGTGTTTGAGTATTTTGACTATATATGACGTGATATTTAGATCAAACACAACTTCCATTGTAGAAGGCGGTTCCTTTGTGTACACATAGTTATCTTTCTTGGGAGAAATCATTGCAGCCTGCACAGCTTGTGCCTAAATGCTCCTCAAGACAGAGAGGAACAATTTTTCAGTGAAGCCTGCATGCTGATGCAGCCTGTGACAAGTGCAAGCGACGAGAACATGTGACAGCCCGGGCCCCTAAAGTGATCTTGGCTTATCATCATCGGGGTGCTCGAAAAACAAGAATGGAATGGAATGGAATGAAAAAACTTTATTTCGGTCCTGCAGGACACGCTTCGCGCGTAGCGGGCGTCTCCCACGTAGGGACCGACAGGGAGTACCTGGCGGCCGCTTCGTGGGCCTGCTGGACAGCCCATTGCTGGTCGGCGAGAAGTGAGCTCCTGAGGGACCTCTCCCACTTGCTTGAGGTAGAGTTGGGAGGAGTCGTTCTACACTCCCAGAGCATGTGTTCGAGTGTCGCTGTGTGTCCACATGATGGGCATGTGTCGCTGGGGTATGCATCGGGATAATAAATGTGAAGCGTGGCAAGGTTTGGGTACGGTTGTGTCTGTAATAGGCGTAGGGTTAATGCCTGCGGTCGGTTAAGTTTCGGATGTGGGGGTGGAAAAATGCGGCGTTCCAAGTAAAAGTGCTTTGTAATTTCATTGTACGTGATTGGTGCATCCCGATTGGTATCCAACCCAGCAAGATGAGGTTGCCCTGTGGCAGCGCGGTTGGTAAGTGCGCGCACTGCATCATGGGCGATCTCGTTGAGGTTGGATAGGGCACCCGGCACCTGGCCGAGATGGGCGGGGAACCAGATGACAGTGTGGTGCTTCAGGGCACTTGGGTCCGCATTGCGCAGGATGCGTAACGCCTGGTCGGAGATGACTCCGCGTTCGAAGGCTTTGATGGCCGGCCTGGAGTCGCTGTAGATTAATTCCCGTTTCCTGTCGAGCATAGCTATAGCTATAGCTACTGGCTCCGCTACTTCGGGGTTTCGGGTGAGGATTGTGGCTGAGTTAAGAGTCTGCTGCGCGGATGATACCGCGACCGCGGCGAAGGCTTGGTTGTTGCGATAGGCGGCGGCGTCCACGAACGAGACGTTGTCCGCTTCCATGTCTATGCGCTTGAGAATGGCGGTCGCCCGCGCAAGGCGCCTGTCTCTGTTGTATTCGGGGTGTACATTTCGTGGTATGGGAGCGATCGTGATAAGGTCGCGGATTTCACGGGGAATTAGAGTCAACTCTGGGGGGTCCCTGGCCCTCGAGGAGAAGAAGTCGAGCTCGCGCAGAATATGGCGGCCCGCCTTGGTGGTAGTGAGTCGGGTCAATTGCACACGTTCCTGAGCTTCGGCGATCTCTTCTAGCGTGTTATGTACACCAAGCTCGAGGAGTTTGTACGTTGGAGTGGTAATAGGGAGGCCAAGGGCTCGTTTGACCACCTTGCGAATAAGCGCATTGAGTTGATCGCGCTCAGTACGTAGCCACTTGTGTATAGCGGCAACGTAGGTAAAATGGCACAAAACAAATGCGTGTACGAGACGCAGCAGGTTGTCTTCTTTGAGGCTATGGTGCCTGTTGGCTACTCTACGTACGAGTCATATGGCATTCTCAGTCTTACTCCTGAGCTTGTGTACTGTTTGGGTGTTGGTTCCGCGGGACTCGATGATCATGCCGAGAACCTTGATGGTGTCTACCCTGGGTATAGTATGACCATCTCTGGTGTGGAGGGTGATATTGCGTTCCGCCGGAGGTTTCCACCCTTTGGGCTAGGCACCCCGGCGTTTAGGCAAATATATCAACAGCTCCGACTTCGCAGGTGAGCGCCTGAGACCGGTGTGGTTGAGGTAAGGCTCGGTGATGTCGATAGCCTCTTGCAGGGCGGAATCAATGAAGCCATCCGACCCTGTGGAGCACCATATGGTTACATCATCCGCATAGATAGTGTGATTTAGCCCGTCTATTTTTGAAAGTCGTTTGGAAAGCCCGATCATCACGAGGTTGAAGAGCGTGGGTGAGAGGACGGATCCCTGAGGAGTGCCCCGCTGTCCGAGCTCCACTTCTTCCGACACTAGGTCTCCTACGCGGAGGAGGGCTCTGCGTCGAGTGAGAAAAGAGCGGATAAAGTAGTAAAATCGATGACCTAGGCCGAGGGCTGCGATCGCTTTCAAGATTGACGAGTGCGTTATTGTATCGAAGGTCTTTTCTAAATCGAGACCGAGTATTGCACGAGTGTCCCGAGTGTTTCCGCCATCTAGAATTTGATGCTTTAGGAGTAACATGGCGTCTTGAGTCGATAACCCTGGTCGGAAGCCAATCATATGCTGCGGGATGTAGTCGTTATCTCCGACATATAGACCAACCCTGTTGAGGACGACGTGCTCAGCCACTTTGCCCACGCACGTCGTGAGAGATATGGGGCGTAGGTTATCTAGGCTCGGCACCTTTCCCGGTTTGGGAAACAAGAATAAAAAAACTTCTCCCATGCGCAAGCGCATGCTCAATATGCGACACCTTGAGCAGTGCCAAGAGCACGTGAGAGCCCGGCCCCATAAAATGCCCGACAAGGAACAGAAAAGTGGGAATCCATTTTGTTATTTCGCAAGTGTACATGTAATTTTAACCCATTCATATTTAATTACACGTACCCTTGAATCTTTAATGAAGAGTGCAGTTTTTTTTTCTATATAACTGTCTCGCATAGCAAATGTATGAACTGTTCGTTGGAGGGTATTCAAAAAAGCAATACAGTGACAGTGTATTACGACCTATTGCGAACACACGAGCTTCTCTTCATAGAAAGTCTTTCACTTAATCAAATCATAGCCACAGAAAAAAAAGTGTTGCTGAGGGCGTTGGCAAATATACAGATGCATTATCTTCGAGGCGTTGTTTACATCCAACATGGCTATATACAAAGCGTCACTTTCACGACGCTTTATTACTCGCAGCATAGAGCTTTTGATGCTAATTACACAGAGTTATGCTAACGAATAGTAAATAAAGACATTTTCGATAAGTACACAATAGACGCTCCGGCATAGAGAGATCGCCTTTTGTGTTAGTATTGCGTGCAAACACAGTTTCTTCCTGTCAGCCTACCACGAGGAGTCAGACGGGGCGAGCATTGGACGTGGTCATTCTATTCCGGTCAGTGGGCGCCTTCACACCGATGCCCTAGAGCGAGATGCGACCTCGACAATGTGCGTTCATCCGAGCGCAGCGCTGTTGTGCTACCGGTCGTGTCAAGTGCGATTTGTTTTCGTTCTTATGGCGGCCTTTTCATCGCGGTAAGAAAGGCTTCCTGGACGCACCTGACTACCTCCTCCGAGTATTGAGAGCCTTCATTGTTGCGCCTGCTTTCCATTGGCACAGGGCGAATCGCGCGGGGCTGCTTCCGCTTTACAAAGAGACGGCGGAGCGTCCGCTAATACGCATTCAGGCCGCTCGCTCCAGACGGCGAGTGCAAACGTCGAAGCACGTTACACCGTTTTAGTCAGGACCCGTAAAGATTTCTGACACATTCTTCGAGCGAGGCCGCGTTTCGGAGAGACCCCTTTGTAGGACAAGCCGAGCAGGCGTGCATGCGGCGAAGACAAACTTTGCTCCACGATGCTACGCGTGAATGATGAGCGTACGCGGCGCGTCAGCTGAAAATGCGAAGGCGATTACTCGATGATGACCGTGTAGGTCGTTCTAAGGGGCAATTACCTTCGAACAATGCTTCAGCTCAAGGGCATGGCCTTCCGGATGATGTCAACTTTTAAATCTATCAGTTGATAACTTCAATTTGAGGGCGATACACCAAATACATGATGGTGAAAATTCAACTTAATCGACAATCGAAAACGAAGAAAGGGTAATAGCTGCATGGCAGGGTGCAAAACTGGGGAGGGGCGATGCACCCAGGGAACGGTGTGCACGCTCCACTAACACGTTGGCTATTTGTTGCTGAACTAACTGTGGCCTTTTTCCGTTTTTAGTGGATCCTTAGTGAGAAGAGGGGTTTCCCCAGTGTTTGTAGCGCATTATAATGAACCGTGACTACGTTCAAGGCTGACAAGCTGAGATTATAAGGAGCTTGGCACCTACCGGTATTCGAGAATATTTCTGAACTCGAAATAAAAAAAAAGAGCGAGCTCCATGCTTTTACGCGACGAGAAAACTTGATTGGACAAAATGTATCAGAATAATAGTGATAACTTCAAACTCTATGTTTAGGCAGTAAAAAAGCACTTTTTAATCACCTGAAATAGGCAGGCAAAACAACGCTGTAGGTCTCTGACGTCGTATAAAAACAGGAATAATAAATTGTTGCATAAATGCAAGAAACTTCAAATGAAGATGTGCATGACCTGTATCTACCACGGAAAAATAAATGTTATCGATTTACAGCAGAACTGTTGTGCTTGACAGTTTTGTGTCGTCGACAAAAAAATATCGTTCCTACGAACCGGTGTGCACTTTCTTTATTCTCTGCTACATCTTCATCCTCTTCTGCTTCGCTCCGATATGCGTGCCCCTGTTTGTACGGTAATTGTAATTCTGATAGGCGAATGAACGAGTGAAGAACGACAGGAAGGAATAGAAATAATCAAAAGAAAGGAAAATAGAAACGTTCTTGGCAAAAAACATTTCTTAAAAGCATAATTGCCACTCAGCCATCCAAGTAGAGAATAACATCGCCTTGTATCAACCTTTTAACAGGGGACAAGAAACACCACCTTTCTGGACTGTGGCACCGGGGCACAAAGGTGTCACAGCCTCAGCAGTACATTTTTTTAGACATTCATGCCTATTTAGCATAATTCGAAAAGGATAACCACAGCACGTTCTGTGAAAATGTCTGTATTATTGTACAGCGAGCGCGCGAGAAAGAAACTTTAGCGTGAGGAGGAGAGCTGTGAGCATTTTGAGGAAAGAAAGGAGAATGGGAAAAAGTAACGTATATTACAGAAAAAAAGAGCTTGGGAAAAATAGAGAGACAAAAAGGAAAGAATGAGAAAGAAACATACAGAAAGCAAGATAGAATTAGAATTCAAGAGAGACAAAAAGAAAAAAAATAGAGAAAGCCCTAGACTATAAAAAAAAGACGGAGAAGGGCAAGACGAGGGGGTAAAAGCCGAGCCAAGCCAGGACCAACTAGGTGCCCAGCAGCTCTGCCGTCACTCAGCCTCTCGAGGCTTGGCACAAGCTGTGTTAATAGCCGGACTGGTAAGATCAGGAGAAATGGATGTCTCCTACCAGCCGTGTCAAATAATCGAATCACCTAGAGCCAATTTTTTTGCCTTCGTGGGAAACGCTTCAAAATTACGCTGCAAACAAAAAGTAAGAGCCAAGGGGACATCACTTTTTTCTCTTTCTTCTTTTGATCTTCACTTAGATTTTTTTCTAGCGGCTTATCCCTGCTTAAGCGTTGGCCAATCACTCGCGCAATCTCAGGACAGTGCCTGAATTCTCTGCTGCTAGCGGTTAATTGTTTTCAGGTAGTTAGTTAAACTATGTAACCGAGTGCTAAAACTAGAAAATTCAGAATAATGTTGCCCGACAGCTTGAATGACCCTAATCGGTCAAACTGCACCCGAAAGCAAAATTTTAGCCTAAATAGTGTTCACATATAAGTAACAATTTTCTGTATGGGCAGTTATAGACATTTGTCCACATTTAGGCACTAACTTCGAAATAGCCATTTAGATACACCATTAAAAAAAAACTGGCCTGTGTGCAACACGCATCACAGTCACAGCGAAAGCTAAAAAAAGCGGCCTTTCATAGCATTTTCTAAACACTATTTGGGTAACTGCTACAAGCACACTTGCTGGGTACCCACTACGCCATAAATAATCATGATATTTGAGTAGTAGGCCAGCATTCACTATGCTATCCTTCGTCATTCTTCGGAGAAGCGTGGTATCCGCTACTCCCTCGCTGGGAAATTTGTGAAATTTTTTTTGGTGGTGGCTGACGATGATGTTGAATTCTGCCTGAAGTTGGTATGCACCACAATTAATAGGTGATCAGGAACAAGTTTTCTAATGGGTAGATTATTGAACGACCCACTTATTACGTAATTCGCACTGTGTGACGCCTGGTTGTTTCTTTAATGTTCTGAAAAGCTTTCTTAATTATATTGACACGATTCCTTTCTTGACACCCTCCTAAGGCCAGTTTAGAAACTAGTTCCAAGCCCCGGCGTGGCTTAGTGGTAGAATACTGGGGCTGGCACCCTCAGACCCGGGTTTGAATCCCATTGTGTCTTTAATGTTTATTTACCCAGTTTGCTTTCTTATTTCTTGTGATGATGGTTACGGACACCGGTGGTGGCGGCGGACAACAGCGGCACCACGCGTGAATCGTGTTCTGATCTCATAACAGCTTTCGCTGTAAAACACTATAAATGCTCTTCGCGACATTTAATTCATGCTGTTATATCAAAGCGGGAAAGTAGCACAGCAAAGAACAAAATATGCATTTTCCTGAAATCATGTCGGTGATAACGCGCCTTGACTGATGCTACATTCTGGCAAACGTCAGTAGAAACCGCATCATCTAAAACTCAGTTTATACTATCCTCTGGACTTTTTATGCTTGCTTCCACACCAGCTGCGTTTATATTGAACTTTTCTCCTGTTGTCTTAAAAAGAATAAAAAATGCACTTGGGTGGTGAACAAAATAAGGCATAGTCACAGAAAACACAGAAAATGACAAAGGCAGCATCGCACTGTTGAGTATAGCCTAATTTTTACTTAGAAAAGATGCGATATACGGGTTCTCCAACGTCTAACTAAAAGTAATTCTAATGGAAACGCTTTGCTGTACGGGTTCTTTTTGAGCTCAGATCGACGAAGTTTTTGAAACAAATTATGACCACAGAACTCTTATATACCAATTTTTTTATTTAGATATCACGAGTGAACTTCAGCTTATTGTAAGAGTGTGGAAAGATCACAATTCCTAATTTTGTCGAATCATGGGATTTCCTGGCGTCGTCATTGTTGCCAAGCAATCACGTCAGCCAAACGCACCGGCCTTTTTAAGTCAGCGGCAAAGTGCCATCAGCGGCTTCTCAGCTCGGTAGAGCTGCGACTCCGAAAGAAGCAAATACATTGGCTGGCAGTCGCAGCCAGTGCAATAAAGAAGTTCATTAATGGACGCACTTTACCGCAGCTCGACCACGCGACCTGGTGGCCTGGAAAAAGAATCGGTAGCCCACAGTTGCGTGCCAGTAGACACGAGACTCGCGGGGCGCACCACTCAGGCTTGACACTCAACACGGGTATTTGGAATGTTGCAATGACACACTGAAGACCAGTGGGGTTGCGCAACGCCATCGATGGGTTATAGTCCTCGCTGAAAGCGAGTCAATGATTGACGCTTACAACGCTTTGTGTCTAAACGCCTCTTCAGCGTGACTAAGGCAGGGTTCAGAGGAGCATGTACGGCTTCGAACTTGTCTCCAGCTCAGTGCGCTTTCATGTCAACCCGTACGACTCGGCACGGCGCCCGCCGTCAGAGGCGTTTCGTTACTTTGACTTCATTACGTAAGCACTCGCTTGAATGACGTGCTTGATTGATCTTCTAATAGTCATCTACATATAAAGGGCCGCTGAAGTACACGCGTATATAGTGAGACTCAACTAGTAGCTTTTCAATAGCGTGGAATGATATCAGTTTCTCTCGGGTGAGACTTGAGCCACACGTTACGACAGGCTGTTGCATTTGAATACTGACTCATACACTGTTTTTATTTTCGTGAACAAAGAACCACGGAGAAAGAAAAATGCCCCCCAGAGTGGCTGAGTGGCAGTAGTCTTGGAGTGATGCTTCTCAGCACGTTATCTTATGTTTGGTTCTCACCGCGAGGTGTGTGCGTGTGTGTGATTGCGTGTGTGCGTGCGCGTGTGTGCGTGCGCGTGTGCGTGCGTGTGTGTGTGTGCGTGCGCGTGTGCGTGTGCGTGCGCGTGTGTGTGTGTGTGCGTGTGCGTGCGTGTGTGCGTGTGTGTGCGTGCGCGTGCGCGTGTCCGTGTGTGTGCGTGCGCTTGTGTGTGCGTGCGCGTGCGCGTGTGTGTGCGTGTGCGTGTGTGTGTGTGCGTGTGCTTGCGTGTGTGTGTGTGCGTGTGCTTGCGTGTGTGTGTGTGTGTACGTGTGCGTGTGTGCGTGTGTGCGTGTGCGTGTGTGCGTGTGCGTGTGTGCGTGCGTGTGCGTGCGTGTGCGTGTGCGTGTGCGCGCGTGTGTGTGTGTGTCCTGCCTATAAAAGATGCAGCATCTAAGTTACATTACATAGAAGTGTAGGTAGATTGAACACCGGTAAGAGAAGAAAAAATAAAACGTGCCTATAGAGAACATGAAGGTTGGAGGTATGTCCGAGTAATGAAAACTTGGTATAACTGTCAGTTCAAGCGCACAAATAAACAGAGAGGAAGAGAGGGCAAGCGCTTGTCCTCTCTTCCTTTCTTTTTATTCGTGCGCTTGAACTCACAGTTATACCATGCATATCCAACTAGCCCAACTTTCGATTCCGTTGTTATGAAAACTCATTTGCCGCACATCTCTTAATCTACTTGTAAACGGTTAGCAGACCTCTTAGCTCCTCGCATCGCATTCTTGTGGTGAGTAGTCTTACCTCGATTCTGGATCAGTAAATGCTAAGTAAAGCTGCCGGAAAATTTAGCGCCTTCACTGCAACTTGTCAGCATGACTGAATAGAGATACTGCTGCTTTTACAGATAAAATGTAACCACGTACAGTAGTAAATGTGGAAGTGATTTCTGGTTAACTGGCTTCATGAAAAGAAGTGCAGAAAATAACTACTGATAATAAAAATATGCTAGTTAAAGAAAACGAATTCCTTAGTAAATATGAAGGCCCGCATATGAACGAATAACCACCATCATATTCTGCCCAAAGGTAAACGTAAGACCGGAGTTTCCACGTCCCCGATTTTATTCGTTATAATTTTCTATTGCACCGTAGCTTTCACAAACACTCTTTCATTGTTTGCATGTCCACGTCTCAAACATTCCGCCGAGACAAAAGCGTCGGCTCAGTCTAGGCAAGTACGTGGTATAACGAACGCCCGCAACAGGATATTTTGCATTTCACGCTTCAGGGGCCTTCATCCGGACCCTTATTATCCTCACCTGGCCGCAGAACAAACGACAGCACTTGAGTTGTTTTCTAAGTGCCCACATACGCTCACACGAATAAACTCATCATGTGGCGACGTCGGACAAGCATGCGTATTGGCGAGCGGTTGTTTGCACAGGTCATGTCTCAAAACAATAGCCGACGCGTGGCGTCTTCGAAATTGACTTCTGCGGCATCGCATTCTGATGACTGTGTCGACGGTCCGTTCCGCGTCAACGTAGAAGAAATTGAGGGGGACTGGGCATGTCTTATACCGAGTTTTTACGTGTGCTGCATTAAAAATTTGAGATTATTTCATAGTTTGCATTATCTTGAGTGAAAAGAAAGAGCACTCACTGTATACCACAGTGATGAAAAATTTCATACTTCATTTTCTAAAAAAATTATTTCAAGTCAAAATAACAAAATCTCACTAAAGAGAACAACCACTTCTAGGGCCCACACTACAAATTAGTAATATTTTTTACACGCACGTGACCTGCTCATTCAACGTAAGTGTGCCCCATCTGTCAACTCGTGTCGTTAAGCTTTTGATTGTGTACCGTATATGAGCGCCTGATTACGAAAACGTGTGTGGTTTGGGTCGCAAAAGACGCAAAGAAGGCGCACAGTCGAGTCAAGAATCGCTAGGTCTGGAAGAGCTTCTGTCGCGCCGCGGATGATTGGCGCTATAAGCTACGCTATCACGCGAGGCTGCCATAGGCTTGTGCTCATTAAATAATTAACCAAAGATTTTTTCTGATCACTGAGAAACAAGAGTTGCGGAGGAGACGGGGTGGAGTGCCAGATATACGCTCAAATATGCGGTACACTCGCTACGGCCCGTTGACTCACCCGTCGGCTGCAGTCATCTGCTGCGGTCGCGAGTGAAATCGAAGAATGCGAATCAATGGGTAAAAAACAAGAGGAGACCCGCACGCCAGCAGGTCTACGGTATACACGACTGCCAGGTTGACAGGGGAACAGGGAGGAGGGGGAAGCACAACACAACCCGGAGACGACGAGCAAATATTTTCGCCCGTCCTCTCCAAAATGGGGTCGGTCACAAAAGAACACGGGAGCCTGCGCGCTCTTCTGGAAAGGCGTGTTCTTCGTGAATATCCTTCCCACTGTAAGGGCGGGCAACGAGAGTTTTTCCGGCGTGCGTGATGTCTGTGTTGTGTTTGTGCGTGCGCTTTGTGCGACCGCCTCACCTCTGCGTTGCCGGGAACAACCGCCCTGAAGACAGCTAGCGAGCATCACGGCGACGCCATTGTGTAGCGCGTGTGGGCACAGGGGAAGAGAGGCCAGGGAACCACGTACTAGAAGCGCCGATACGCACGCTCACCGGCTTTCACTGCGCTATAACGCCCAGGGTTCTTCGAGTTGATATGTGCTTTGCGATGGACGGGTGTGGGTTTCGTCTCTCGGGGGTACGGCGTGCGAGCCTCACAGGGCGTTGCCTTTCGCACTCTCAATGATATCGCCCTACCCTCTCCTGATTAACGCTTTCAGTACACGTGTCGCACAGCCAATTGAGTGCATAGATGTTCTCGGCCCCGCGATTTCGTCATCTGGGCCGATGCAAAACGTCGTGCTTCACGAGATTGAGCCAAGAATCGAGGGTGGTTTGCTTCTCCTGGTCGAATTTCAATATCCGCTGTGCTTGTAGTAGCCCAGATCTTAGGTCCCTGAAAAGAAAACGTAAAATCCTCCTGCGTTACTTTTATGTAAAACGTCTAAACCGTTTCTTCTTTCCCGTTATGCGCAAGATAAGTTCAAGCACGACAAACCAACACGCCTCGTATCCTCGTTAGAGTTATTTCTTTGGCCTTCTTGATCGCGTATGATGCACACTCTTTGATGTTATGCTACGGGGATGTTTAGCGCTCGAGAACTGAATGTCAAATTAAGATATCAACCTTGTCAACATAAATCTCAGGTATGTATGTATTGAACAATTATAGATTGGGTTAATGGCTACATAGCCTATTATATTATTTTGCTCAGAACTCATCACAATTACTCGGGCTTCTATTTACGGTTTCTGGCAAGGCAGCAACGACACCTTTATTTATATCGGTTATATAACCTGTCAAGGAATCGGATGATCACCTCTTGCAAAAACGCGTAGGCAAAGCTGATGATTACACCGAATAAAATACCGGGCAACGTAAGTAGGGGCGTCTATCACCATCTTGCAAAATCGATTCTCCATTCTCTTCTGTTGTGTTCCGACTGTATTGCTGTAGAGAGATTGAGGTTCATATTACCTCGAATACTTCATATATCTAAGTCATGCAGTGAAAAAATAAATAACAAAGATAACTCAAAACGAACAATGTGCAGCAAAAAAAGAAGAAAAGAAGAAGAACAATGAGAAATACACACAGAAAAACAAGTTTAAAAAAATTGATAAGGCGCAGTTTGCTCGCGCAAGTTCTCACTGTAATAGAGCGTCCACAGGCACACGGCTTTCTGTTTGGTCTACTTCTCAAGGAAATAGCCTCAGCTTTTCTCTCATAATACTCCCCCTTTTCCTTCTATCTCCTCGAAGAATGAAGAATAAACGTCAATAAAGAAGCCGGCGAGGGGGGGGGAGATTTTTCAACTGCTCTCGTGGGGGGCATTAGTCGTGACGCAACATTTGCCTCGGTACTCTATGCTCCACGCAATACGAGACAATACAACGCAGCGCACTTGCAGAGCGAAAACACCCACGACGACAAAAGGAACCAACTGACGTATGCGCCGCTGCTGCAGCGAATGAGTGGTTGCACATACGAAAGCGTAACTCGGCATGTTCAATACTACAGAATCCGGGAGTGACCCTGAGCCATATTACTAGAACGGGTGATTTGTTCAGACGCTCCTGCGGCACAGCGAAACCATATGCGACCAGCGAACAGTGAGGCCCACTCGGCGAGGTGAAGACAATTCTTTCGAAGTATGTGCTACAAGCGAGAATCTACGGCCATCGCGTGTCTCCTCCCATCAGGCGAAGCGCCATGATTCGACCGTTCGTCGTCATTCAGCGAAAAGAAACTTTAAATTAATGTTCTCGTCAAACGTTTGGGTCGATAAAGGTGGCAACTTTACGTCATGTCTTTGACCATCGTACTCCCTTCATCCATGGGCTACGGCTTTGAAAAGCGCATTCGTTGTTCTATTGTTCTTCATTACGATATATCACGTCCGCAAATTGGCTCATGTCTGTACGGCTAAACTGCGCGAACACATAGTTGGTTGTGCTTATTATTATAATGTACTTTTATCTTTACCTGCACCTAATCGGTATTTATTTCCCATTTTCAAGCATGTGAAAAGTTTCGTTAAAGTTTCGTGCTAACTATAAAGAAATGACGTTGTGTGGTCCTTTTTACTTCATCAAGTTTTGCTCTGTTTTTACCTCAGTATCAACCGATTAGAGGTAAGAAAATAAATTAAAAACTAACAAAACTTATCTATTTTGCTTGACTGCGTTGTGGTTCGCTATAGCGCTGCATAGTCTATCAATCAACAACATATACTACTGCGATAAATAACCAAATAAGCAGCATATATTACGTGAGGGTCTAATATCTTCATTCTATTTCTACGATAAAGATCAGTGACTGATACATCTGGCAAATGACTGATACACTGCTTGTTCTCGCTCGTCACAACACGCATGAAAAAAGAAAAGGAAGCCTTTAGGAAAATCCCAGTTGCGTATTTGGCTAGACAACTCGCCACTCCGGCTTATTCTGATAGAAATGAATTGTAATACATGCTATAATGGTATTGACCACTGTAGATTAGCTGATTGTGGGGAACTTGTTGTGGGGAACTTGTTGTGTTGTAACCATAAAGTTGTTCTTTTTTATCAATGAACAACTAGCTTCTTTCGACGCTGCGTTCCGGTTAGAAAAACGAAGCAAGTCCTACTCCAACAGATTTATATCGAAGCTGCTAGGAAACCCAGGAACGAGGATCTGGTCAGATTAGAAGCAAAGAGGGATGCTTGAGCACAAGACAGTGATGACCGTTTGGAGAGAAAATCCGAACAAAAAAATTGCAACACAAGTTTCTCGGAGACGAGGTTGACTCTCACATTCTTTTCGACGACGAGATGAGCGAGATATTTGCTGCACTTCAGTAACCCTGCCAGGCAGAGAAGAAAAAGAGCAAGTCGCACGCAATTTCAAGGCGACTGAACAGACTGATTCGAAGTCTTTTTTTTTTGTTTTTTCCCCATGTCTGTTGTTACGTTCGCCACGAAGCTGTATACGGTGGTGTCATCATTCTCAGAGAGTAGGCAGACGAAACAGAAAAAAAAAGAAAAGAAAACACTGCGAAGAGAAGCATGGACATCGTAAAGTCCGCTTGCAGACGTCTACTGGAACGCCTGATGAGGCTTGCACGAATTGCCATTGGCTGAATCGAGGGCTGCTTGACAGTGGTGGCGCAGACGAAAACAGACTAAGCCGTATAGCTCGCACCGTCTGCTTGGACAAGGGCCAGTGTGACCATCATGGGGGTGTAGAGAGAATGGAGGTGGTCTCTCGTTGATCGACAAATTGGTCCGCATTGGAAGGAGCCCGGCGAAGTATTCTCGAAGTTGCCATCATCGATGAGATTGCCCTTGCTGTTTTTGCTGTTAACAGTTGGATGCACGTGTGCTTCGAGTCGCACACTTGCGGTGTCGGACGGCGTCGCGTGGACGGCGTCACGTGGTAACGCGATTTCCGCCTTTTCGGTCACACAAGCATCGCCGCAAATGAAGCGCCTTGCATCAAGTGTTACTTCTTTCAGCTGTTCCAGCACTTGCCTCTTGCTCTTCCTTTGACTTGTGTGTACCTGTAGATTTTTCCCCGGTGGTTCTCTGCCAGAGAGGAGTAAATAGGTTTGAAGGAAGCCACGGGCACGCCGTCAGATGTTGTACAAGCATTGCGAACGACGACGGGGTGCACGATGGCACTTGATAGTCGGACTGAAAACCAAAATGTGCTCGCGCAAGCCGTGTGCTCCCGTAGTTGTTTCTCTACGCCATGCTTTGGGCATCGTTGATGGACGTCGAACCCCGGGCGACAGCTGGCGGGGCGATCGTAACAAAGCATACATGCAGATGTTCGTGTCAGAAGTCACGAGGCAATACATTTCTTAGCTTTGCATGTACGGCTGTAGAATTCATGTGCGATTGGACGAAGAACAATGGCCCCCCTCCCCAAGAGGAGCCTCAAAATAAATACGAGCTGTGGGAAGGTGGGAATATTGAGTGTATATGACTTTTCTGCATTCGTGCGACTACCGTTATGCGCGAATCTTACGCAGCAACTCTTGCTGAAGAGTGCCAGGTCAGAATGACTTGCTCCACAATTAGGTACGCGTGTGACTGGTTGATCTTTGCACCATCACGTGCACCACTAACAATGCCTCTTATGCGTATGGCACGGGTGACACGCTAAATCACTAGCGCTATAAGTTTTCGAACAACCTAAAATTCTACGGCACGTCAACAGATGGTTGCGCCACCATATACTCTCACTCCCAACTTTCAAAACGAACTGTCTTTCCATAAGCGTTTTTTATTCTTTCTTCTCTTTTTGCTTACTTCAAGAGTCATACTTTACAAACGTGTATTTAACACCAATACTTCGATTTCGCTTAGCACCATTGAGACCATCTGTCATGTCGGTTTGCTGGAGTTTTGCCAATCGTGCTGGAAAGTGTTGATACATGTCATCGAAGCCTGCTATCGGAAAGGGGATAGCAAAGCAAACAGAACAAGCAATTCTTGTGTTCTTCGATCATTTGAAGTTGGAAGTTTATTTGAAGTTGGAATTTCATGTTTTTGTAACCTGACCCAAGAGTTCCCGAGCCATCTATTCGCATTTGCCATGGTCTGGCAATCGTGCGGCTTTGCCTTCGCAGGCATGTGTTGTGAGTGGGTCACATTTCATTTACACGTGAATTCGAGCGTTCTTCGAGCACATGCTTTTACTGCGAGCTGCTACGGTGGAGTTCACGGCACCGTGTCAAATACCTAGGGCACGGCGTGTGCGGTCACGAGCACTGGTATCAAATGGGGACTTGTACGGCTCTTAACATGTGCAGTTCACGCTTTGAAAATTCTGCCTCACTGCATGCGAGTGTGCAGGAATGTGATGGACCTGGAAACTGACATTCGAAAACTGATGTCTGACATTGTTACTAACGGTTCCCGTAATGAATGATAGTGTACGGACTTCCGATTCCCGTTCGGTGCTGTCTTTGCCGCAACAGCACAGAGAGAGATGCTGCAAACGCTGAGCCAAGAACACTTTCGATATTAAGCGTAACGATCTCTACATTGAACCGACCACAGAGTCGTCGAACTTGCTTCGTATGCAGGAAGCGCAGCCGAGCTTCGTACAGCTGAAAGCGAAACGTATAAATCAACGCGCATCGAAGCACCAGGAAATAATACCTCGGCGCGTGAGAAACATGCAACGTTGAATGCGCGGAGACAGAAGAACGCGTATACATGCTGGTTACTCAGGGTATCAAGCTGAGGGAGCGTTCTACTTGCTTTGCATCATTTACGCGATGATCGATGGAGTTCAATTTAACTAAATAACAAGTACAAGAACACAAAGGATGTCTGAGCATCTGCGTACGAAATTTCGTATGGGTATAGTTGAAGACCATTGCAGAATAAACTTTTGGAGCTAAGCTCACATCGATTTGTTTCGCACAATACTCCTACGTTGATATAGTCCAACGATGAGTTCTATTAACCTGCTACAGGTACTTAGTTACGTTATACTGTTATATTCAACTCCTCAAAAGACTGCTCTCAATTTTTTTTAGTATTCGTCTCCCACCGCTAGCTTTCTTCTAGAAAGCGCAAAGCAAGAGCGACTGTGTCTTCGTTCATAATTTATTGAGAGCGTTTAGAACAATGCTATTTTTATTATTGTTCTGTGTTTTCAATTGTTACACACAATTGTTATCAGAGATGCTATAAGGTAAGCCTGCAGACAGTGCAGAGATGCTGAAAAAAAAAGATGGATATCGACTATTTACAATAACATTGCATTACAAGCACATCGCACTACGCAATGTCGGTGGCTGTAACTGCATTCACTGGCACTGATGTCAGATGACTGACAGCGGGAACCCGGAAAAGACAGTGGTCAACAAACATGCCCGCCGTTATCCGCAACTATTGACGACACGAGCGATCATTGTGTCACCACGAGACGTCAAAACTTGGCCACGATACTAGGTCTAGTAACGTTGCTAACTTGACGACGCGAAAGAGCACCCCGTATCATGTCATGTTGGTCACTACACGCTGATATTAAGAGGCCTTCTTCCATGGCACACGGTGAAAATTTTGCTGAAGCATTTTTCTCCCTAGTCCTTCTCTGCACACGCGTTCTTCTACGAATGCGGAAGCCTGCAGTCAAAACGCGTATACCCGGGAAAACAGCGCGCTGGTTAAATGGTTAGAAGCTCGAGCAATGGTCGGTGTTTGAGTGATGCGCGCGTTTCTTGGCGGGCAGCGAGCTTATCAGGCAAGCACTTGAGCCACGCGCTGCGGACGCGCCCGAAATAATCGGCTTCCGGTCGCCATCTCGATCAGAGAGCGAGAGAAAAACTGATCTAGAGAAATAAGCAGAGGTATATAGATGGCGGCACGTGCGCATGCGCCCCTATACAGCCCTCTCGATAATTATAGATATTGCCTCGCCTCGGAAATGGCCAGTCGACGACGACGCAGAAGAAGCGTAGATCGCTCATGTGGAAATGAGAAAGAAGATGACCCCCGGTCGAACAGCGAACCAGATAACGACATTTGGCCCTCATCGAGTGGTGAACAATGGCGAGCGGGAGTACGGGAATGAAACGGAGCCGAGTAAGTAAAGGGCGGAAGAGGCTCTGAACTCGTTCCAGAAAACAACACGTTGTAAGACGCGCGCCATTCGTTTGCAGCGAGGGTGCAGCACAGGAAGTCGCGCTGCTTCGAAACAATCGTGTCGTGGCCCAACGTAGTGAACAGATTCCGTACATCTCGTCTGCCTCTTCGAATGTAGCGTTTTTTTTTCTTGTGCGCCAAGACTACCGTGTCCCGTATCACTCACTTTGGAGCCGAATGAAAGCGAACGTGAGCAGCGCGTCTTAAGGGCACGGCCCCCTTCGCTGCGTCGGAGGCTAAGCAGACGAAAAAGGCGGGTGTTGTCGGTCTTACGAGGGACGCCAGAGTGGACCCGTTGTTGCATCGTCAAGTATAGGAGCTTCGACAATGAGTCCAGAAACGCGAAGGCGTCGCCGGAGCTTTTTCCTAAGGGAACAAAGACGATTCAGGCGGTGCATTGCGTCACCACCGAGACTGGAAGCGGAAATGCCACTGCCGCGTTACGGTCGCTGCTGAAATGTGGCTGACGACAAAAGATTACTCGAAAAAACGCCCCTGCGGGATTGCGTAACTCCGGGGTCGTTACCTGTGGCATTCTGCCAAAAACGTGCCACATTTAAGTTTTTTGCTTCAAAGCTGAAATGAAAGTATTCGTCATCCAGCTTTTGACGTCACTGGGTGCTCTCGTGATCATCCGCCTACCTTGGCAACAATCAAAATTACAATGGGAGGGTAAGGGCAAATTGACGGTTATGACGCGCTAGTCAAGACATGAGTAATGTCCCAATCTCGTCGCGTAAATTGTCACACACTTCCCGTTAAACAGTGGCACATACCCGCGGGTGGGTATGTGCCACTGCGTTAGGAAAACGCTGTCATCGGCAGCATTGACTCAATGAACGCATACATTAACTCACCATGGTCTCAGCAGGAATCGAACCCAAGCATTCCGCGTGGCAATCAATCGTTCTATCAAAGAGCCACGCCGGCTCTTGGAACTACTTTTCAAATAGAGCGTACTGTTCGCGAAACGTCAATTGCGGTTGCAGTGCCCACTATCCGATTTTATAAACATTGCATATGTACTCCTATCATACCTATCATACAACTATCACGTTGGATGAACGTCAATCGTACTTAGGTGGCATTCGCTGAAGTTGGTTTATGTAGCAGTGTAAGAGATACCATCTTCGCGAGCACCACTGCTACGTATCAACTTATCGCTTCTGGTGTCGATTGCCAATACTCATGTTCACGTTGGCATCATTGCGAAAGTGCAAACAACTGGTAATTTAAGCATTTGCAACTGTTCAACTTTTGTCCATGCATGCAGCATTTTTACATATATTTAGCGTGATTTCATATCGTGTCACTGAATAAAAAAATTACAACACGCTCACCTTCTCTCCGCATGCGGCGCATAACGTCGAGTTTCAAGGTAAGTGGCATCTCCCAAATGTTTTTATTCATGTTTCCGCTACACTTATACTCAGTTACGCTACGAGGGACAAATGTAAAATTCAGAAGTTAATTTAATGCTCTACTAAGGATGTTTTCTTTAATTGATGCATCATAGTAGATTCACCTTTGTTCTCTTACCGTAGGTTAATGTGTTCTAGTATTCACCTCTTTGCTTCTCCTTTCTTTTTCCATCAATGACCTACACTGCATCTGTTTGACACAGAGACTCCGAATCAGTATATCCAATATTAACGTTATTGAAGTCGCGAAAGGAATGCGACTTAAAAAAAAACGGACAAAATCCACTCTCACATTATCCTGAAGTTCTCATTAGCGAGCACTTGATACACAACACCGGCCTAACAGCACACATTTAACAAAAATATTCTGCCTGAAAGGCAAGTATTCGTCGCAATAAAAAAAAAGTGTGCTCTTCCGTGTCCGGTTGATGAAGAAACGTGTACGTTTGGTTCAGCAGTCAACGTAATCCTTTGTTTAAAGAATGATGACACTTCCGCCGAACTCTTTTTCAATTCAGCGCGGTTAGTCAGGGGCCTCTGCTAACGCTTCCTTCCTCCACGGGTATAGTAAGATTACCAGATGACCTCGAATGATCGCTATAGCAATATTAGCTTCCTGCGACATCCTTTTTCTTTGCTGCTCACCTAATAGGCATGCGTCCTACGGTCTCTGTAGGAAAAGATATTGTTCGCAATTTACGGCTTCCTGACTTCTTGAAATGTCAACACACATAGAATGGGCAAAGATCCTTCCGTGCAGTGCATACTGATTTCCCAACCTTTTTCTTACAGCCTCATTGCTTCAACGCAGAATTACAGGCCAGATAACTCAGATAATGATCTTTAAATCATTGGTCAGCCAAATGCCTTCCTTTGTATTCGGTTTCTTTTCCAGTACTCTCTGCATATGCATGCAGCCATGGCGGTGAAGTGGCCGCAGCGTTGCAAGTAGTCAAGTAGATCCTCCGTGAGCAGTCTCAAAGTGGTTTATTTCGACGTTCCAGCCTGAGTCTGGCCTTCATCAGGATTGAGGAGTTCAATCCTGTTGGATGCCAGACTCTGGCTGAAACGTCGAAATAAACCATTTTGTGACTGCTCACGGAGGATCTACTTGACTATATATATAAATATTCAAGCGAAATACCTCCTCTTCCACTTCAATTTTGTCTATTTGTTTTTCTCTCTGGCTTTCTTATTAACCACTGGCTGTATACAGCTACATTGATTATCTTACGAGCCTTACAAGCGTGACAAAGGAAGACAGCAAGTTAACGCTATACGTGCAATGTTTGAAGTAAAAAAAACCAAAGGGAATGAACATTTTGATCTTAGCTGTTAGATAAGAAAGGAGGTGGGGGCCATTGTTAAACGATCATGGCAGAGTGTCTTGCGAGACTAGCCGTAGGTGAGGTCAGTCACGGCACGAATCCATGCTGTGGGTCAGCCAAAGGTCTCTCTCACACCCCTCTTGTCCTACCACACACACACGCACCACTAGAGTGCAAACAAAACACCGCGTCAGCGTTGTAGACGCCCCCCTGCTCTGCGTTTTAAAGAAACAAACGTTGAAGTTCGAGATAAGATGAACCGTTCAAATACAATGGTGGCGTACCGCAATACCACAGTGGCCCTCCTTCCCGCTTCTCAACCTTCTTGTATCGGTGTTCACCTTTGTCTCGTTCGTTGGGAAACACTTGACAATGCGGGCAGCGCCTGGTTTGACATCAACGCGCTATGGCCGGACGGAAAACGTGCTTTCCCTGGGGAACGTCTTTCTTTTCTTTCTTTCGGAAAAATAGAGCCGCCATCTTCCTAGCACCGCTCAATAAAGTACTAAAATTATGCAATCTATAAACTGTGTTGGCTTGTTTCGCTGTTTTTTTATGTGGTCTTTATAGAAAGCCAGAGTGACGCTAGTCAAGGTCTAGGGAAAGGGCTTGAAAGGCAGCTCTGGGTTAACAATAATTTCATCAATCAACATAGGCACGTAATCGTAAACTTGGGGATATTTCACCTGCTTTCAGTGCTAAGCTTACCGAATGGTAAACCACTTTCTTTAGAGTCGTTAATTCAAAGACGAGCCTGGGTGCTTTGAACTTCTGAAATGTGCTTCACAGTCTTTCAGTGACTGACATCATCATTGCCATTATCATTGCTGATTGGCAATCGCGAAGTTAGTAGGGCGAGTAGGAAAAAAACAACAAAGCCAGTGGTGCAGAAACCCAGCCTAGAAAGGTATCAAGTTTCGGTTTAAGCATGCTAAAAATTTTGGAAAAGAACAAGGTGTAATTGATATATTCATGACTCATATTGATGAAAGCGGTCGCGTGGACAAATCATATGCAGTACGTTATGTGCAAAAGAGGGTGAGGAAATAATAATAGGCTGTTCTTGATTTTGACTATATTGTATATGATCGTGCAGATTTTCATCCTATTTTGGTGCTTATGCAATAAGAGGTCTGCATGGAGCTGGTCAAAAAGAACATAGTGGCAGACAAAAAAGAAGCAAAGAAGAAAGAAATACATTGGAAAAAGCGATGTTGCGAGCAATGGTTACTTTCCTATGAATGAACATTTTCTGCCTATTGATCTCTCTCTAAAAAAAAAGCTTCATAACTACTGAAATATAGGAATAAATACAAGCACGGTATTTGCCTTAGCAGCCCAAGTTATTTGGTTTATTTAGTGTGAGGTATGTAGTACACTGGTGGATGGAACTTTGTGTAAATGGAGTTCTAAATTTCGATTACAAAAATGACGCGCTTAGACTGGCTGCTTTGTTATACAAGTAGTCGGGTTCTGTACTTACTGGAAATGCAGGACGCTTAGTATTTTTCCGTCTATATTGGAATTTTCTAATAGAGCGTGCAAACGAATGTACGAAGACTGTGACTCATCCCTGCAGGAAGGCTGAACGTAATAAAGAAATCCAGCCACGAGCCTAGGAGGTCACTAAGGCCGTCTCGTCGCCGGTAGCTCCTCCCAGAGAAGACGTAACAGGATAATTCCTACCATCATTCCGTAGCACTTAAGGGCGAAACGCTCGGGAACAGCGTGTACATCACTTAGTGTGCCATCACTGCCATGTAACATCCAACGGTTTTAATTCGTGACTGCAAAGTGAGGCTGGTGCCTCGGCGCAGTGAGCCTTCGCTGCTCCTCGAGTGGCACACACCCTACTCTTTTCACGATCCCGCGGGCTTACAACACAGAGACGCCCTCCTTTCCTTTCCGACCGCGCTTGTGGACAAGCTGCTCTGTTTGTTTCTTCGACTCGCGCGTCCCGCAGAAGCGCTGTGCAAGCTCCGTGGCCTCAACGTAAGGTGCGTGCAAACTGCGCTGAACCCGAGAGCCACCCGCAGGCCTCACGATGAAGCGGAATAGTCAGCGGGACCCGAAGGAGAAGAACAATGCCTTACCAGCGCGAGCGTAACCAGAAGAGAAGCCCGCCGAAGAAAACCGATTGTTGGGAAAAGATGCGGCGCGCAACGGGGAGAGGTCGGTGGAAGAAGCGTCGCGGAGCGGCGACGACCTCTAAACCACTTCCTCGAAGTACTCTTCTGGTCTCCGAGGCGGCAGTCGGCAAGCTCGCGTTGAATGCGCAACAAAGAACGCCACTGTTTTGTCGAGGACAGTGTGCGCCGAATACCTTCGAAGGAAACGGAGGCCACGCAAATTCCGGAGCCGACGCATAAACGGCTCCGTTCCTCATGCCGCACCTCTACGCAGGCTATGGAAAAGTAAGGTTTGTGCGTGGGAGAGGGGGCAGGAGGTGGAAGAGTCGCGCACCGGGAACGGTACCTCGGAGAAAGTTCGGGTAACTCGCCCGATTAATCTTGTGTGTGCGCACACATAACGGTAAAAAAACAAAAAAAAACAGGTGGACAATACGCAGACGCATTCTTCGCATCGTCGTAGTCGCCTTCGTAGAGTAGCGTTCGTCCATTCCGGCCGAACTGTCCGCTTTCTTTCTTTCGCTTCAGAAGTGCGTGAAACGAACGACTCAGCGGGGAGGAACCGTTGCTTCCGGCTCGGCAATGGCGTCGCGGCCGTGGCACATCTTTCGCTCATCCGCACCACCCGAACGCGACTCAGTGCCGCGAGAAGGACGGTTCTTTGGAAAAAAGACTGTCGGAAAACGATAGCTGCAGCGAGCACTTGGGCCGCGTACTCCGCGACCATCATTAACGTATACACGACTGAGGAGGCGACGGTGGCGATGTATTTGCTTCGGCAGAAGGCAGAACTACCTTCGAAGGGGAGAATGCGAATAAGAGACGGCGCTCCGAGAAGCTGTATGTTTGCGCTGGGCGGAAGTCGAGTCGTGTGGAAGCTGATAGCGAATGAGAAAGGACGCAGCTGCGGGATCTAATTTCGTCACCCGTTGCTTGGTTGCTTCCTGCGCATTTTCACTTGCCTGATCTTTGTAAGAAGAGACGCTGCGCTATCGTACTTCGAGCAACAAACCTGGCTGCCTTAATTTCCGCAGTAAATATTTGAGCGAGGATTCAGCGCTAGACTTGCAACGTTCACGACTCGTGTAATACCTTTTCTGACGACAATAGTGTGTGTTCTATTTCTGTGTTTAGCGCATATGTACTATTTCGCTTTTTCTTCCCGAAAAGGTTGTTTCTTGCGTAAGATGCTTTACCGAGAATAGCAAGAGTGAAACGTGGGGACCATAGAATGCGCACTTCTCATGGAGAATATTATTCTATAGGCCCCGAAAATGAAGTAAATTTTCGTAACAGCATTTGAGAAAACCCACTCAAAGTGAATAAAACACTGTACGGTGGGAAAAAAGTATTTATAGCAATGTAGGTGTATTTCGTGCTCAATATGATCTCTGTACTTGTTTTTTGTTTATTATTTACACTGTCGTGAACACAGAACACTGGCTGCTTTGACAATCAACTATTGACAAAAATGGGTTACCGAATATATTGACAGTGCTCCCTCTTTGAGGTGACAAGTGCAGTGATGGCACTGCTTTAATACAATATTGAGTGCGTGTTGATTACAGCCACTCATTGTCCTGTCTAGTAAAAAGTATTTCCAATGGTGATTGTAACTGTAAAGCGTAACTGTTAGTGTGTGCTGTTATCAGCAGAACATCATAGCAGTAACGTATAGCACACACACACCATTCCTTGATGTATGCTGAGGACGAGGTAAGTACAATTAGGTTTTTGCTAACTCCTTTTGTTCCACCCCAAGTGTAGGGTAGCCAACCGAGCCAAGCTTGGTTAACCTCCCTGCCTTCCCTCTCTATTTATCTCTCTCTCTCTCTCTCTCTTACTAATCAAATTTCAGTTTCAAAGTCTATCTTTTCATATTATTGATAGCTTGGGTCTTAATTAACTAGGCTATAATTATTGAACGTCGGAAGGCGCAGGCAGACCATATAATGCTCGTTCGTGAATGCCTCTGACACAATCAGGGGATTTCCTCCCCCCCCCCAATGTCTGTGGAACGATGCCACATGACTGATGGTTGGCTTTTAAATTACTACTTTTGAATATGATCGATGCTTTCCAGCATTCCTATCCTGTAATCTACTACAACACCCTACACATCACTTAAATTATGACTTGTCGTGCATTAATGCATGAGGAAACTTCACACTTGTGCCGCTAAATTCTGGCTTTAACGAGAGTGAGTCGAAGTAGAAGACAAGGAAAGGCAGAGAAGTTAACGAGAAGCAGCACTTTTAACAGCGTATAACACAGCGCACGAACATAGAAAAAAACTAAACAAATAGAGCTTTTTTCTTATGTTCGCACGATGAGTTACGCGCCGTCATGAACCAAAAGTGACTTGCCTTACTAGTGTAAAAGAGAGAGGAAAGCAACAAAGACGGGAATAACAGCGTGAAAAGAAAGCAGGTGTGCTATAAGGAATACAAGCGAGTATTTGGGGAGTGTTTCTGCTACACAAATATATTTTGTAATCTACTTCGAGTACTTTCCTCGCGCTATCACAACGGTTCTGGTAGTTGTCGGTTGCGAATGGCACTCGCGTTATCAGTGTGACATAGGATTCCCGCCAGTGCTGTTGGTAGACAATCGGACGAGTTATTCAAAGGTCGTAGGCTCGCTCCCTGCCAGCGACAATGTATCTTTTCATTCATACCCTTTCCTTCTTCGCATTTACGTTACAAATACTACTAATCACACCCCTGCACTTTCCTTGGCATCATTATCTGTTAATTCGCATTAATATTGTACAAAGAAAAACGAGCCTTAACTTTCCACTTCTTTCCTTAAAACAGGTGAAGTACATTTTAACGTGTGGTGCATTCGCACTGCTTAGTAACGTCCCTCATATCAATGCATACTTAAGCACGGTACAGCGAAATGTTTTTCCACTTTTGCGGATTTGCAAGCATAATGCGTGCGTCGCTCACGACGGGTGCGAAAAAAGGATTAAAGATTATCAATACGCGCTTCAGAACGTGAACTCTCCCGCAGAGAGCGTAACTGGTTTCAGCGCATCTCGTCTCCGCACCCAGCAGCGCCAGAAGCGCGCCAAAGGTGGACGGCGAGGTGCGACAGCAAATATTAACAAACGCGAGGTATCACGCAGTTTCGCGTTCGCGATGCCAAGTTCCGCCTGCGGTGCGAGCCTCATTAGCGGGCGAACGTTTCGGCACAGTATGATGCCTGCGTCCGGCGCCATGTGGCGCGCTGTCCGTCTCGAACGCTATCGCCACCTCTCCGTGGCAGATTCAAAAATTCGCTTCACTCTATTTCCGGTAACGGCGGCTGCATTACGCGTGGCGTCCATCTCTTGCCTTCCCATTGGTGGGGCTGACTCACAACGCGCAGAAAATAGACCCAAATTTGACCAGAAGACGCTCCCTCTCCGAGTTTTAGACGCCTCTCCACATCCGATAGATGTCAGAATAGCCGCATATATAGGGCTCGTACTCTTATATGGTTTGATGGTGGTGAAGTGTTACGCTTATAACTCCACACGGGAGGGGCGTGTGGTATATGTGGAGGGAAGGCAGAATGGGTAGTCAGGTATTTCCGAGGGTATATAACGTTAAGGTTTTGTTTTTTGTATGGCGTGTTGACAGCTGAGAATAAACAGGGGAGGGAAGGAAGGTGCAAAGGTGATGTCAGGGGAGAGAGTGGGAAGGAGAGGGCGCTGACGCAGGCGTCTTATGTGGCGTCGCCACAAAACTGAGAAAGTAAAAAGCAAGCCGGAAATACTGTTTAATTCGACGCGCTATCGGGATCCTTCCTCAACTTCCTTTGTTGGACGGGCCGGGCACTACACGGCTTGTTTTCATCTAAAAAGTTGTGGCAGCGAGTGCACCCATCTTCTACTCGATAAAACGAACCGTCGTTCAATATTGTCTTGTTTGTAAACCTATTAGCTCACAACTTAAACACAGTGACTTCTCTTTCTTTTTTGCGGATATTATTTAAGAAGTTCTTGGAGTACAAGTAAAACTCTAGCGATGGTTTAGCTTTCAAGTTTGTCAAAACACATAACATACAGAGTTCAAAATTTCTTGTAAAAACAGCGTTTCTAACGGCAACAGCTTAACCAGGGTTTATTAAACCGCTTTCGCCTATGTGAAAAGAGCAAATGCTCGTTAATATGAACTTGGCTAATTTGAACGTACAGTTAAATCAAGCAGACGCACTTCTGCCGGCACAGCCTTTTATATTTGTATACGGCAAACCTACCAATAGTTCAAACACGTCGGTATCCACAATGGTTCATTTCAACTCGGAGTCCTTAGTTTTTGTTGCTCCTCACCGAAGTCCGCCCCGAAGGACCACAATGTGTTCTAAAGCCAGACAAAAATAAATATACTAGAGATGCAAAAATTACGAAACAGCAGCATTTCTTGGCGGACGAAAATTTAGTCGCTGGGCTGGAACTCTTGAACAAGCTGGAAATTACGCTCATATAGTCATGGCAAAAAAAAAAAACGCAGGCAGGTGGAAATTACCGATTACTTTTTTCATTTCATTTCATTTATTGATACTCTCAGCCCTTTGCGGGCTATTACAGGAGTGGAGTTGACTCATATAAAACAGAAATATGCATAAGAGAAACATAAGAAAAATAACCTCCACTACTGGAACAAATCATTTCAGAGCACATACAACAAATCATTTCAGAGCACATACATCATAATGGCTAAGCATATAGTTTACAGAGAAGTTAGTGAAAAATAGGAAAAGAGAGCATCACTGCCGAAATACACATCATATTTTACGCATGATAAAACACATAATAAATATCATAGCCTAGTTACAAAGCACGTAATTCACACATATTCACAATCTTAGCGCATGGTATCAGAGTGCACTATATGTTTTATTGCTTGTAAAAAGTCAGTAAGCGATTTGATTTTCACAACCGAATCTGGTAACGAATTCCACTGTTGAATCACCCTGGGGAAGAAGCTGTACCTGAAACAGTCATTATGAACTTTGGGGGGCGGTATGTACATATATACTGTGTCTGTGTTTTGACGTTTCTTGTGTTTTGATTTCGAAGTACCTGTCGTAGCTTATTTTAACGTGATTATGAACTATCATGAAAGGAATTTCAGCCTTTCATATTCGGTGGGTTTTTGTAGAGGTAGGAGCTTTCATTTTGATTCTGGTAGCTTTCCCGTCTAAATAAACGTGTTTTTGGGCGTAAATAGCTTCACTCATTTTTATTTTTAGGCTCATTGCGCACACGAATGCATGCCGGTGCTTGGGACATTGCCATTAACGAGAGTCCGTACAGAAATTATCGTAAGGCAGGTATGGACACCCAGCATATACTGCTAGGTGCATATTAGTACGCTTTCATCGAAAAAGACCGCATTGGCCACGGGATCAAACCCGTTACTTTCGGGTCAGTCCAGGAGAACCATAACCCCTGTACCATGACGGTGGACCTGCACTGTGACTTGCGAAATTATGAAAATTAAGTTTCGACACAAGCAAACTGATACGAGCCACCAGCCATGGAAAACTGTATTACGATGAACCTGAACCGCAGTGGTGTCCGTAGTGTTGTCGTTAATTACGTATGCATACAGAACACGCGGTGGACGCTGAAATTCGCAATAATATCAGAAAGTTGTACGTCCAACATATCGCTGATTTAAAAATTTCCCCGACTACTCTTTTTCAAATGATTCAGTTCCTTTCAATATCCAATATACGGGCACCGCTTCAAAACTGAACATCCTTACAAACAGTATTGGGCAAACCAACCAAACGCGGTTTGCTTCGCTACGCACGATTTGCTCCCCCAGAGCAATTACGTGCACGCACCGAGTCCTTAAGAAAGCCTTGTGAGCTCTGCGAAGTTATTAAGCCAAAGGACGTATATCAAAGGAGCCTGTATAGCCTGAATGCGTGGATTCAGCGGCGGAACAAATCATTGGGCAACTGAAGCCGCGGGCGGTCTTTCTTCCTCGCTCGTTCTAATCACTGAGTTTGAAAAGAAGCCACAAACACGGCAGTGCGCACGTTGGCTACTTTGTACTCGAGTGCGTGCTGTTTCTTCGTCCTCGCAGCCGCGGCATGAAGCACCGCGAGAGCATCATGGGGCATCGTTCCGCGACGAGAACAAAGAGACGCCGCTGCGTGGATGCAACGACCACCACCTGCGCGCGAAAGCGTCGTTCGGATGACCGCGAGCCACCGCTCGGCGACCCACAAAAACCCATTGGTGATTGGGTCATTGCTTGACCGGCGACCACAGCTACCCCCCTCCAGGGCTCTCTGACCATCCCGGATGGAGGAAGGCCGAGTGTAAAAAACTTGTGAAGACGCTGCCTCACAAAAGGCGAGCACTGAAGACGACGCTGAAAGCTGCTTGCGAAACGCTCGCTCTCGAGCTGAGCTCCAAGAGCACTCTCCACTCGGTCCTGTGCGCGGTTTGCGCGCGTTCTTATGCAGCAGAGGCAGGCGCGTGAACTATACCACTGTCTCTGCTGCTTTAAATGCAAATCGCCCATTCAGGCCGATATGGAACGAAGCCCACAGTGCTGCCGGGTGTTGTTCGCGCTTGTAACCATTTGCACTGCCGCTTCTCCGACGGCTTGAGAAGACACGCGACAGGGCAGGGCCGGCCCCGATGACATAACTCGCCAAGTGACCACCGCGGCTCGCACGGACGCAAGGACGAGGAAAGTTCGTGACCTCGCGGATGTGCGCCACCGTGTTTCCTCCCAGTCTATTACATCGCTTCTTACGGTTGTGACGTGATGGCCGAGGATTACGAGCACCTCTTTGCCTGACCACTCGCTTTATTTCTCTGTGTTGTCAAACAGAGTGGGGAGTGGCAGCGCGACGTAAGACGACGACATGGGTGCGCTACGAAGGCCAGGTTGCGCATTTTACATATAGTAGGCAGCGTGCTAAGCTGAACGTTTCAGACTGCGTATAAGAGTCGCAAGGCTTCGCAACTATTCGTATCACTGTCCGTCACCGAAGAGTTTTGCTCCAAGTACTTTATTGTGCGAGCCGCTGCCGTACGAGAGCTCTTTCCAGAAGATTTCGCGCGGTGTTGTTGATTTAAACAGTATGCTTTTCCTTAATATCGCAAAAATGATGATATTATGTTTGAATAGGTTTCAAACATTTTATTTTTGCGCATTCTTAGTTTCTATTAGCACATTATTAGTGAATCGTGTGTTTTGCTGTCATTGCAGTGAAACAAAGGGAAAGAGCAGCAACAAAGAGCGAACGTACGACAACCAGACAACCTTGCAATTTTGTTCTTCTATGCTAAGCATTACAGAAATGTTGAATAGAAAGCGGTGAATTGTGACAAAGAATGAGACGTGGCGAACGAAAAGGAGCAGCCATAGTCACAGGAAAACTTCCATATATTCATCGGCCTGATATATGGTGCTTGCAAAACAAAAGTTGAATAGAAGTGGGGCCACACTGCGCACCCATAGTTTTTCTGCTGACTCGATTATCCCAATGGAACGGGTTTAGAAAACGGAAGAAGAGTGGGAGGATTTTTTTTTTTCTGTCTGACTTCCGGAACTACTGCGAACGCTCAGAACGCCGTTACTATTTGCCACTGAAAGTCAACGCGGAAACAGTGCTGACAAAACAGGAGAGATAGAGAACGACGCACATAGGTTAAAACCCACACTTAGTTGGTCGAGTTTAAACAGTGCACACGATGAGACACGCAAGTTAGTGTCCCTGGGAACGGTACACACCATGCGTTGAAGCAAGGGCCTAGGCTATTAAACAATGAGCAACGCTTCAGTGCACATGTCTAACGTGGTTGCGCAAGCTCGCCAGACGCAAAAGCAAGAAGAGGACAAACCTTTGTTTTTATCTATGTACTGTCAACATGTCTTGCGTGTTCGATTCAAGAGACTCGGTTCATTGAAAGGTACGAAAATTGAGGATGTGTCGTTCATGTGCCAAAGACTACATTTACCTTCCGTTTGATGGGTTACGCTTCAACCGGCAAACTTGAGATGGCCGTAGGACCAGCGCTTGCATAATGGTTTCACTCAGGTAACTGCGACATCGCGAGGAAATCATCTGCAGTGCAATCCGCATTCCTCTGACTGTCCTAACTACTATAGCCCCGACTGTCGTAACATCGCTGAACAACGTCACATAGTTCTGGCCATATGTGGACTGTATGTCCCTCTGATCACCAGGCAGAAGGCACCCCTGGAGATTTATTTAGTAACATTTTAATACCGTGACATTCAGTAGCATGTAGCACTAGCACGATATCAAGAGAACAATTCAATGAGCGTGGCAGTAGTTACGCAGTTGTGAGTTCGTAGGTGTATTCGTGCACATTGAACTTTCGCAATGTTCCTACCACTTGCCTGGTCATTGGCGTGTCTGAGGGGCGTAATGAGTTGGGGTGGGGGGGGGGGTAAACCTCCATTTCTCAATAAAAGTCTGACAGCTGCGAAGATACACTAACTTACTTCAAAGGTGCGTCCCCCTCTTCCTTCTTACAAAAGAGTTTCTCTCTATGCTCCGGCAGCTGGTGGAGCCATTATTCCACTTGATGTACGTCGATGTGTAAGCTTGATAATGGCGGATGTAGATTTTAAAGTCTGCACTTTGAAAACTTCTGTGCAAGCAACAGTATGCTTATTTGTTGCTGATGGCCTATTCGGGCTTTTGATAAAGATCGAAGATATTAGGAAGGAAACATGATTCATATGAATTGCAAGAACAGTTGCACGATGTCCAGAATCAACTAAAAATAGATTATAGATTCAAATTGTATTTGGTGCTATTATTTCATGTTTGATTTAGCCACACTAAATTGATGATTTGCACACTCCTGCTTCCTGCTTACATCCTCCTATCTGCAAATGTACATGTGGCAGGAAAACCCTCTTTACCGTTTTTCCACAGAAATATAAATACTTTCCCTAAATATACTTGCACAATATTTTAATTTGCGTTTTGTAATCACACTAACAAATATGAATTTACAATTTTGAATCGAGAGCTTTTGCGCAATTTCTAACCATAACTTAGTGAGTTCCTAGCCTTGACGATATGTTTATGCGTGGCTAAGGATGCGAGAAGTCCACAAAAATAGTGAAATAAAAATAAAACTATACGACGGAATAAAGAAAAAATGAATGAACGCAAAAAAGGTGAAACAAAACTATGGTGCACTTAGGAGCTTCGTAAGCACTGAATAGGCCCCATACATTTAGTCGTACGTTTGGTTTCTGGTATGGGAGATCAGAGAGATGCCGCACTATGCGACCGAACAAGGACACAACGTTGTGTTGCAGTGGATACCAAGTCATTGCGGTATCTCCGGCAACGACCTCATCGATGAAGCAGCCAGAAATTCACACGTACAAACAAACCCGGTGTCCGTACCTTTATCTAGGATTGATTCGGCTAAGTAAGCTGGCGCAGAACATGACGCTACAGAAGTGACAGTCATCACAAATCGCACATCATCGACTATATTCTCTCGACCCATCTCTACGACTGCGGCTACTCTCTAATCTTTCGAGGGAAGAAGGTACAGTGTTGTGCCGTCTGCGTCTGGGCGTATAGCCTTCACCAATGCCTACTCATTTGAGATGGGGAAGGCCGACAGCGCGGAGTGCAACGGCTGCGCCGTCGATAAGACTATAGAACACATCTTATGTTACTGCCCGGCATACACAAACGAGAGGCTTCACCTTCACAGTGATTTGAATCAACTGGACAGAAGTGATTTCACTGTCGAGAAAGTATTGGGACCATGGTATTGCCCGTACAATTTCCGAAAAGCAACGAAAGCACTGCTGCATTTTGTCAAGACACCGGCCTGTTTCATCGTTTGTGAGGGTGGAACTGTTACATGTCGGCCCATTCAGTGACCTTTTCTCTCCTCCTCTATAACTTTCCTTCATCCTCTCCTCTTCCCTAGTGCAGGGTAGCCTACTGGGGCTCAGCCCTAGTTAACCTCCCTGCCGTTCTCCTTACGTTCTCCTCTCTCTCTCTCTCTTTCTCGGTTTCTTTCTTGCTTGCTTGCGTAACTGAAGCGTGAGTTAGCTTCGAACTTTACAGTTAGACCCATCAAAATAAAACTAATTTCAATTTCGAAGAAAGATAAATTTTGTCATATGGCGGATGTGATTTGTTTTTTGTGACTGACAACACGTGGTACTTTTCGTTTGTGTATCCTGCGTTTTTGTGCATTGCGCTGCAATAATATTCAAATACAAAACATAGAAGCCTGTACACGTACGTTACTGCTATTTCTGCAGGCATCATATTTGACCACGCTTCTACGGTAAGGGTGGTCCAATAACGTTAATGTGAATATTGGAGACATCCTATGCCTTTAAAACGATAATAATAATAATAATAATAATAATAATAATAATATTAATATTAATATTAATAATAATAATAATAATAATAATAATAATAATACTAATAATAATAATAATAATAATAATAATAACAATAATAATAATGATTCGTGGGCTTTCACGTCTGAAAACTATGATATGATTATGAAAGACGCCATAGAAGAGGGCCCCGAAAATTTCCGCCACCTGGTGTTTTTTAACATGCACCGACATTGGACATTACACGGGCTTCTACCATTTCGCTTCCATCAAAATGTGAGCGCCACGACCGGAATCGAACCCACGACCATAGGATCAGCATCTGAGCACTGCAAGCACTGCTCTAGAAAAAAAAAGTGGATATAGACTCCGGACAACAAAAATCTGTCCAGAGTTTCAGAAGCTTGCCTTACAGAGGCCACTGCATATTAACCGAAAATGTTAGTGACCATGTTGCAATAATGGTTGTATAATAATAACTGTATTTTTGTTAGAAATTCAGAGTACGAAGCAACCGGCGAACCTAATATAACAAAGTCACAAGAAAATTTGCGTTTGTTCAGCTGCAAATGTGAATTATTCTGCGTTAACTGTTGCGTTACTACAATGCAGAATTTAACCGGCCTGTCCAAACGACTGTGATCGGAACTCCCTGAACGTGTGCGCATGTGGTTTTTTTTCTAATTTATTTTTTTATCTCTCTATCTCTATTCCCTTTCCGACCTTTTCCCCACACCCGTACAGGGTAGCAAACCAGTTCATCTAGGTTAACCTCCCTGTCTCTTCCTTTTATTTATTTCTCTCTTTCTCTTGACCGGAATCAACCATTCTTATTACAACATTTAAACAGTGTGCCACGCCCCGCCACGGTGGTCTATAGTGGCTAACGTACTCGGCTGCTGACCCGGAGGCCACGAGATCGAATCGTGCCTGCCGCGGCTGCATTTACAATGGAGAACTGCAATTGTTCGAAATTTCCGGGGCCCTCCACTACGGCGTCTCTCATAATCAAGTGGTGGTTTAGGGACGTTAATCTCCACATATCAAACAGTGTGCTCCACATATTAAACGTTAAACTCCACATATCAAACAGTGTGTGAAAAAATTATGTTTTTGTTGAAGATTCACTGTTTTTGATAGCGATGTTGGGTACAAAATGAATGCTTTATCTTTTTCTCTGTCCCGCTAGAAACAATGAGAAATCTTCATCCATAGCGGAAGTTGTCCTTCTAGTAGTAAAGCAGTCAAAATCAAAACGAGAAGCAATCAAGAAAATACATTTTTCTTAAATATAGAAGAAGAAGACATCAATGTTTGTACTTCATACCGTTTCCCGAAATAGCGGTAGCCTAAGCAACGCAGTGCCGTCATTGCGGCTAATGACTCCGCCGGAGAGAAGGAGGAGAAGAAGAAAATAAAAGCGCGGCGCTGTTGCGAGGAGCGCGATTCAAACTCCGGCAGGCGCAGCCAAGCGTCGCCGCTGCTGTGTTCTGACGCCATCGCTGCTTTCTTTACGGTGATTAATGTCTGATTCCACGTGGCATTTGCGCTATCGCAAAAAGAGAAAGAAAAATAACAGAAAGCCGAGTTGCTTTAACTGTGACAAAGTAGGCCCGTACAGAAACGCCATCACGGGAAATGGAGACGGCCTTCACTGCCGTGGCGCTCTGATAGAGACTTCCTCGGTGTGCACGGCAGAGATAGAAACAACAACAATATAGAGCAGAAAAAAAAGACTGGTTCAAAGCTTCCGGGGTTTCTTTTTTCGCTGCCCGAGGCGTCATTATGCGCTTAAGCGGCTCGACACTATAGCTGGCGCGATAAGGATGGCATTGCGATGTCGGCTTTCAGTTAATGCGGGCATCGTAACTAGTTCTTAAATAAATAAATGCAGCTAGTGAGGCCGTGTATTGAGACGCGCCATCGAGGCAGTGAGAAAAATCAAGACAATATAACCACACATGCAGACTCAACGAAAACAGCTGCACGACAAGGGGTCTTTGTACACATCGTACACAACAACAGGAAAGTTTTCTGTGTGTTTTGAAGTTGAAGTGGGTTGTTATGGTTGCATGTGTTCTTTTTTGTCGTATTTTTACATATAGGCCTAAGTCTGGACATGTTTGTACGAGAGAAAAAAAGGAAAAAAAAGGAATAATGAACGCTGTTAGAGGGACGATGTTGTAATATGATTGAGAATGTTGGTGAAGCACCAAGAAACAAACAAGCAAACAAAGACACAAACAAAATAACTTCGATGAAGCAACAAAAGAATATATATTACCGCGAAGACAGCAACAGGGGAGATATAGCAGTGACTATTTCACGGGTCATCAGCCCTCATCAACCAATCTATCCTATACAACCATTCACTGCGGTAGTCAAGGTGGCGCGGGTGAATTCAAACCACCTCGACAATTTTAAACTTTCCATGAGTACATATACTCCCACATACGAACGCACGCACGAACATACAATAAGTGTAGCTTAACCCACACTCATACCCTTTCAACGTGAAAAAAAAAATTCTCGCAATTCCTATGCAACCATTACCCAGAACATACACCTGTTGATTAGAGCTTTTGTTTCATTTATCAGGCTTTCACTACTACTTTTATGACACCAATTTTGGCTCATGAGAGGTCAACATCTCAACAATAGCCTGGCGTTGCTAGAAAAGAATGCCATGAAAATTAAATATAGGCAGAACGCAGAGTTAAGGGCACCAGCACAGGATGCCGTTGTTTTCATATTGCTAAATTATGCTTCGGGACTTTTTATTCAAACAAGTATTTACTGAACATTATTGCGCTGTGTTAACACCGTGTGTTGACGGGCTAACGGGTGCTTATTCATATTAGCTTCTGGCTCTTCTTAGATTGCCTCAAAAATTACTGCTTAATGTTACACAAGCAGCCTAGATCACTAATGTGTTTGCAGCAACCTAACTTATTGTCATACAGATCAGATCATTTCTCGGAATTATACAGGCTCTGTAGTGTTTTTATTACCCACAGTAGAATATCAAATATCGGTCGGTCGGTCGGTCAGTCGGTCGGTCGGTTGGTCCGCCCGCCGTTACTATCACCGTTTCAGGTGATAATAATGCCCATGTTGCTCTTGGCATAGTTCCGCAATTGTGGACAACTGGTTATATAAAACATATGCGACTGTTCCAAGATAAATTTATGTGCGTAAAGCATTTGTACAGCGTGGGCGTCATTTCGTAAGGTTTCATTCAACAAAATTATTTACACCCCATGCAGTCACCTTCTACACAGATGATTCACATGACACCGATTCCCGTCGTACGTAGGATTGGCCGAATTTTTCGCACCACTTATGCAAATTCCGGTAACAAACTCTTATACGTATAGCACTGGTAATGAAAGACTGAATGCGTAGACTCAGACAACAGCAATAAAGCTCATACAACCCTCTGAAGCCCCAGTAAAGAGGGCTAGTGGGCAAGCAGCAACACCGAAAATATGAGCGAGACAACACTCACGCCGACTATCACTGAAACGACGCACAGGGGCGAAAACGCGGGTAGACACAAAACGAGCTTGCCTATGCTCAAGAACGGCAGGGCCGCAGGTAACTCGGGCGCACGTTCGAATGTACGCGAGAGATAATTGCTTAAACATTTCATATCTCATCTATGCAAGTTAATCGGCGATTGGATGCTGCATTCACTTCTACTATAATCAGCAAGTCAAAACACTATGATTAGACGCGTTTCCTCCTTTCTAATAAAACGTCGCAGCTTTGACGCAAATATGAAGCACTGAACACGATGGCGACAAATTGAAAGGTCACGCGCAGCATGGCGAGCAGATCGAAACGTGCTTCGGGTTTCTCACGCACTAGTGACGCACAAAACGTACTCACAGGTAGAGATGAACGCGATAAGCGTCTCAGTTGTTACTTCGCTGTGTCTGAAAAGCGCCCCCTTTTCGCAAACGGAGACTGTGCGACAATTGCAATGACCTTTGTGCGCACGGTAACTACGACAGAATCGTTCAGGTGAAAGTCCAAGGCCAGTCAAGACGTACGATCCTACCCACCGCGAGATAAGACCGCGCGAGTGAGCGTCTACCCCCCTCTTCGCGGGTCAAAACACGCGTAGGGGATGAGAGCACGCGTCACTGCGTCATGACAATGTGGCGACGCGCACTGATAACGCCGTATTGCTGGTACTGCCGAAAACACGATAGTTCCCCCCTCTCCATCCTCGAGGTGCCCGTAACCAGCGTTAAGTGTCAATATAAATAGCTTTCGTTTGAACGTTGAAGGAAATGCTCCTGTGTAACTCAGTGGTCAACGCTTCACAGTGCAGAGGCCCCACGTTCGATTCTGTGTGCCGTAGTTTTTCTGAATTAATTTTCTTTAATATATATATATATATATATATATATATATATATATATATATATATATATATATATATACTGTGAGTATATAGTACTGGTGGCTGCGTTGACGCTAGCGCTCACATCAGCGTTGCGCAGAAGAGGAAGCGGCAGAGGCGCAAAATACGCAGCGATGTTTCCTACTGGAACATGCCATTTGCTGCTGATAAGCAACGAGAGACAGGAGACTTCGATTGGACACAGACACCCAGAGTCCACTTTTAAATATCGCGTACGCTGCGATTTTTTAGTGTTCAACAGCGCACTCGAGCACCGGTACTACTACCTTGGAGATCAAGATCCAGTGACGGGGTGGCCAGTCAACAGTTGTGCAGCGCAATCAGTTGGTTTTTTTTTCAATTAAGAAATTCGCTATACTCGGTGACAAATTTTCTCGGAATAGAAGCGAAGGCTCAAGAGCCAAAGCGCGTGCATATTGCTGCCAGCGAATTTATTTCTTAAGTACCACCCGTATCTAGAATGTGAAACATAAAAGATCCTCTATTTACTACGTGGAGTGGTTTAAGACGACGCAGCTCACACCAGTAAGATATTCGTATTTCGTTTTATTTATTTGTCGTGACATCGCATTTCTAAATTCGCGAGAAAGTCCCACATTTTTACGTGCACCTCAAACGCTAAGCGGTGCCCGATGGTGCGCCGCAGTACCCCTTTTCTACGCGTTCCCCCAAAATAAAGTTTTGTTCTTCCACTGCGTTACGAGACGCGCGCTAAATCGGGCTACTTAGCGTAGTTCTACACGTGCAAAAACTCTGACCCCGTATATAGCTTTCCGTTCCATGCCAAGAAAAATTCTCGCCGAGTATAGAGTTCCATACAATAATACCTGTTATGTCGAGAGAAATTTTGCGCTGTGATCGTGTACCCCCATGGTCCCATGAGAATAATGGGAAGTACAGGCTTCGGACCGCGCGGATGAAGCTGCTCGATCGGCTCATGACCAAGACCAGCGCACGCCCATACCACTCTTGAGAACGGACGCTGCAAAGCTACTACAATCACTTGCTCGCCGTATATCTCTCCTACAATGGAATACGCAGGGTTTCTCCAACACGCACCTGTATTCGATCGACCCAAACTTACAACTTCGTTTGCCATCCGGGCTCCCACGATGCGCTGAAACTTTACTGTGTCGCATGAGGTTGGGCGTGGCATTTACGAATTCGTACTCTCGTCTCCTTGGAATGGCGAGCACTTCGGCATGCAACATCTGCGCCTGCGAGGAAACGCTTGAGCACATTCTATGTCATTGTCCAGCATACCAGACCGAACGACGTACTATGGAAGCCAAGCTCTGTCAGCTGGATTCACGGCCGCTTACAGAAGAGAAGATCCTGGGACCTTGGCCGACGGCTTCCCATACGCGCAAAGCCGCGAAAGCCCTCTTGTACTTTTTAAGGACCACCAAACTTCACGACCACTTGTGAAAGAACTGTGCGAGGCCGTGCTGTGTAGTCTCGAGCTGACTATTTATGCTTCTCTTTCTTACTCCTCTTCTTTTCTGTCTCTTTCCGTTCTATTATTCCCCTTTTCCCCCACCCCAAGTGTAGGGTAGCCAACCGAGCCAAGCTTGGTTAACCTCCCTGCCTTTCCTCTCTATTTCTCTCTCTCTCTCTCTCTCTCTCTCACAGGCTTCGGATTGGAGTGCGTTAGCTAGCGAACTGTCTACAGATTTTTTTGTACAGTTTAAGTTTCGTTCTTCACGCAGCGTGTGTAGTGGGTTGGGGCGCAAAGCACTGAAGCAGCGCCTTCGTTGTTCAAAGTGGCTGAAGGCCGCTAGGTCTCTTAATTTGCTGCGACGTTGGAGCCTTACAGGTTGTTTTTGACACTTTAAGCGACAGTTAGGCGTCGTTCACTCACCGCTGCGCATAGACGTAGTGTCTCAAGTCAGTTCAGGATATTGAATCGAGCTCATGTTTTTTTCGCAAACGTGTCTTGCCAAAACTTCTTTAAACCGACTTGAAAACGACGGCGAAGCTGAGCAGACGCACCGTCATCCTCCACTGTCTCGACGTCACAACAAAACGAGAGGTGCGTTGAAGGCAGACCACTTGGAAGTTTGAAAGACGCACCTTGCAAGGCAGCAGACGACATGATAAGTTCTTCGCCCTTAATACTTAATTGTTATTTCCATAAATATATATCGCGTGATTTCGAGGGCAAAACAAGAATGTTTTTTCAAGTGTTATAAAAAATAAGTCATTTTACCTTGATGAAAATTTGTAATGCTGTAGCAGAGCAATGCATACCTTGGTGGTTAAATTTATCCATGTTTCACTTCTGCCTCACAGTCACGAAAAGCTTTTTGCGATAAGATTTACGTACAAAAGAATGAAGAGAGTTTCAATTATAGATGCAACTTCATATCACTTTGTTTTACACAAGGCAAACAAGCGTTACGAATCTCAAGAACGTGATCCACCCGAAGGAAATCCGAAGCCTTTACTTCCCATGATTATCATGGAAGTACAAGCAGAGCTGAAGTAGCCCGCCTAGACACCAGCGCCCGATTCCCCTCTAGGTATTATTGTATGAAACTTTGTCGCCGAGAATAGCAGACGCTGCCTGCGTTCGCTTTGCGAGGTGAGAGAGGGGAGGAGCGTATGAGAGGAGGGAGAAAGGGAGGATACGCGCATGTGCAGGAAGAATGGTCACGCCGCACACCGGATTGAATTCAATTGAATTGAATTTTATTGGTCACACTTTTTACAAAAAATTTGCATACACTGCGTAGAACCTCGCTCTAAGATGCTTGGTATGTGATAAGTGCGGCGATCTTGTTCACGTAGTAAATGCGCATAGAATTGAAGGTAAAAGCATTTACCCGCAGATAATGAATGGCGCCTACCAAACCAAGGTCTGAATGGTAGGGAGTGTGACGCTTAACTAAGTTTTCTAACATTTATTTCTGGTTACTCTCTTTTAGATAAGGAACCGGAGAGTGATGTCACTACGCGTCTCCTTTACTTTAAGTTCCGAGCACTCTATACAAAGTACCATTCACCAGCCGACAAAATGCTAGACGTTCGTGGTTCTTCTTCTATCGTGATGGAGCTCTCTTGACTCAAGATTAGCGGCGAGGGCAAACAACCACTCCTGAACGTCTTTTCTGAACTCGCCCACTCTCCTATCGAAAGACTACAGCGAAAAAATTCAATAAGACGACGCAGTGCAAAAGAATGGATGGCAATACCAATCTCGCGAACAAAGTTTGTCTTGACAGGTAACGTATATCACCCCCTTACTCGTTGGCGTTTAGCTTTGTTCTTGCTGCGAAGCTGCTGCACAGAATTGGAGCACAGAGAATGTGATATTGACCGGGCGTCAATATACGCAGGTACTTAAACCTCCGAAAAGATGCGGGATCTAAAAAAGCGAGTGAACCCGGCCCGACCGTATCACATTCCCCTTCGCTACCACTTACCCCTGTTGTAAGAACACAGACACACGCGCACTTGTGCCGCGACAGCGACCAAGTGCTTCCAGAAAACGACAGAAAACGGGACGACGTCTACCAACCGCACACACAAAACGAGCTCTTCAAAAGCTGGCAAACGATCAAAGACGACAAACAAGAAGAGAAAGCTAAGGAGAAGCGAGGCAACGCATTCTGGGGAAACGACAACTAACCAGGATAACGAAAAGAGAGAGACGTGGAGAGAGGCAGTCGATAGAGGAAAGTGGTATGGGAGAGGAGGCTGTGAGGGCTCACGTATGCTGTGGGCCACACACTAATGGCTCAATCTGGGTTAATGGCAGCTCGACGCGCGGCGGCAACGACGACTTCCACCGCTCAGTTTTTGTCCGCCGACGCTTCTGACTGGCTGCGGCCAACCGATGCTGAGTCACCCGTCAGCCGGCTCAGAGCCAGCAGGCGCACTGCATGTGCCGGCATCTCATCTGGGACGCACAATATGCCACTATTAGCCATCTTTATTCTTAGCAGAGCACTTAGTCCAACGGTTGATCTTCCATGCTTTTCCAAAATCACGAAAATAAAGTTTAGGAAGAGATATATAAGTGAAAGTTCAGTACTAGAAAGTTCTGTCGTGGAGGAGGCCTGAGGAATGTGCTTTGCTTGCATACGCAAACCGAAATGTAAAGATCCATTATTATTATTATTATTATTATTATTATTATTATTATTATTATTATTATTATTATTATTATTAATTGATATTTGTACACATCAAAGCTCACATTTTCCCCGTGAGAGTGAAGCAATGCATGCGATTGCATCAAACTGTAAGGTTATACAAAGTAAGGCTTTAGCAGCTAAGTGATTTAGCTAACTGTATTCAGCAAACGGCACAAAACGGTGGCCTAAGAGGAGACGGCTCCTCCAGCCAGCGAAGTGACCTTCGTGTAACTATCGCTTGAACACAATGTAAGCGTTGTTGGCGCAGTACGGTCCGAGGCACGAGCCATCTGCCGATCTCTGTCAAGACGACGTGCGCGCAACCATGCCCATTTGATCAAAGTTCTGTTGCCGGAGAAACAAAGTTTCTCCTCAGGAGTTCCTTCACGCGCGTTCGCGTGATGAAAAGGTTCACAACTGCTGGAGCCGTGAGCAGTCGTAGCCCTTGCACGATTTCACTCGCACACACGGCATACGACACGCGAAGTGATGGTATCCGTTTGGAAATTATACAGAACACGGCGTCGACAGATACGGCAGCGGGGAATCTATAGCGCAATAATATAGGGGTATAAGGTAAATAATGCAGCCTGACAACTGCCATTGCGAAGGATCCAGTGCTTAATTACGCTTTCGAAAGGACAGTATGACAGACTTCGTACGTCCTTATTTCTAAGCACGTACGAAAGAAATAAAAAAATACAGGATACGAAGACAACAAAAATGCTTACTTGTGTAATGCATGAAATTGTTCAATACCCCTTATTTGAGAAGAAATTGATGTGAAAAGGTGTCTGCCGTTGCCGCTTAGTATACGTAATGCGCCGCACTTTTAAGATCAAAGGCGCGTGTTCAATTCCTGGCCACAGCAGCTGTATTTTGATGGCGTGAAATACACAGAACACCCGTGTGCTTATATTAAAACTTAAGTTAAAGATCACCGGGTGGTCGAAGTCGTTCCGTCGTCCCGCGCTACTTCATCCCTCATAATAATATGGTGGTTTTGGGATGTTGGAACCCAATGATTATTATACTATTGTAACCTTAGAGTTTCGTAACTATGAGCTGGATGTAACTCTGTCACTGCGATAGCTCAGCCACCATGCATGGAAACGATGGGTGTATAGTGCGTGGGTCTGCTTCTTTATGCTTGTGGCTTTGCGCACACTTGTGGCTTAGTGTTCTGTTGTGTTTTGGCGTTTGTGTTGGATGAAGAACTGGATCTTTGGGAACTTCATGAGCCAAGTTGGATTGGTGAGCCTAAAATGTTTGGGTGGTGAATCGGAATAGCTGAACAGTTGCTGAACTTGATCTTGGGAAAAAAATTGCCCGCAGCTTCCCTCGGGGGAACACTGAGGAGGATGCGGAGCATATAATTGGTTAACGGGGTGTTAAAGTGCGACTTACTTGGGTCGATGGCTAAATTGGTTAACGTGGTTGTGAAATGGGGTGTTAAATTGCGACTTACTTGGGTCGATGGCTAAATTGGTTAACGTGGTTGTAGGAGGGGGTGTTAAATGAGTGAACACGTACACACGTATGCGAAAGGACGGCGCTGGTCGAAGTGACGTCGATCATTGTGTTTGTGGATTCGTTGGAATTCATTTCACCGCGACCTTGGACGTCGACGCGCCGTACAAACCAACCGACGAGCGGCAACTGAGCGAGCGAGCGCCGCCCTTGAGTATAGATACAGCGCGACGGCGCATGCACTGTCAGCTGTCGAATGTTCGAGAAGGGGGAGAAGCGCAACGGCGCATGCGCGCGCGTCAGCTGCCGATGTTCTCGAAGCGCGACGGCGCATGCGCGCGCGTCAGCTGCCGATGTTCTCGAAGCGTGACGGCGCACGCGCGCTACATTATACAGCTAGCGAATGTTCGTGAAGAGGAGAAGCGCACGCGGTGTGCAGAGGAGGAAGGGTGCACAGATGGTGGAGGAGTGAAGCGCGCGCGGTGTGTAGAGGAGGAAGGGATGCACAGATGGTGGAAGAAGGAGGAGGAAGCTTGCGGACGGCGCCGCACTACAAGCCTCGAGTATTAGATGCTCCGCATCTAAAAAGCGGATGCAGGTCACATGAAGCCAAATGGAGCCGAAAGGATGAAGTTGCAGACAAAGCCATGTACTAAACGTCATTCCCATGCTGGCTGGAAGTGCATGGGAGTGCTAAGGCAGCTCAAATGTCATGAATTGCAGCTCCCATGAGCCCGTGGGACCCGTTCTTCTATAGGCCCATCGAATCTGCCCATGAAGATTGCACATAGAAGCGGGAACGCCATGGATTGCAGCTTCCATCCATGACGGGCCAAGCTGTTGACCACACCTATACATGCAAAACGACACAATTTCGTGAAAAAAGTACTGCTGTTGGAATTCGAAAAATGAGTCATGCATGCTGAAAGGTGGAAACTTGACTCAAGGAAGCAGCAGAACCCCAATACAAATATGCAGCAAGACGCAGTGGGTTAGTCGGGGTAATTGTCACTAATCATACATTCGAATTCTGGTACCTAGGAGTTCGTGCATCATTTCGCTCTCATCGGAACGCAGCCATGCAGAGAGCTCCTATGGCCTAGTGTTAGCTGTGTAAAATTGTGGGCGGCTGGTCTTCTCAATCAGCATTAATCATATGCCGACATGTCATGGTGCATTTATAGCAAGTTCAATAACCAAGCGAAACGCTTCAATTGTTAAAAAAGTTAATGAGAAAATGCCAACGTAAATCAAATATATGAGCGTGAATGACGTTGAGACTGTTGACGTAGAATCATTGCGGGGACGTAGTCATTTTAATGAGAGTTCATGTGGCCTCTTACAGGAAGTGTCAATGCCCACTTGCGACAGCACTTTTAGGATTGTGCGAAAACAGTGAATACTGTTGACTCACTGGCACCAACAGACACGAGCGCGTTCGGTGCGAAGCCATGTGACACACCTTGAAAGTGATTGCATCCCAATACTCATCGCATCGGAAACTTAATAAGGTTCTAAAACTTTTTTAAAGCTGTAATTATCTGCTTCCAAGCCTTTGGGCATAGAAGACATAGGGAAATCATGATGGATATGTTTTGCATGAAACTCTTCAGCTTTCTAATTTTATAAGTCCCATGAAATTGATCCTGTCTGCGTAAAATTCTGAGCTGCAACTCACCGATAAGGTGGCGCTCTCGCTTATTTCACAAAACGTTTCAACTCTTCTATTTCGCGTAGCGTTCACCAGAATTCATACTTTTCCTTTTGGATAAGAACTTGAGGGAAAAAGATCAAAGCTAGTTGCACCCTAAGGGAAATTTATACGAACTGCGGAGCACCGACTTACCTGCGTTTCCATTGTGTTTATTTGCTCTTTTGTAATGTTTTCAGTTCTTGCTATTTTTAGTGTAATTATGTAATATCTTAATATTTTTGTTTAATTGGAATGAAAAATGACGCAGTTGCCATCCCTGCTTGGTGACATCTGAACCTTTTCACGTGGTTGTATAAGTCTTAGATGGTCATAGGCTTAGAAATTTAGCTGACGAAAACGCCCTTTTCTGTTGTTAAACGTAAGCATATTAGACAGAGATCTTCTCTTGTGATTGTCTTATTTGTTTCGAGATTATCTATGTCCTGTTGTATGGTCCCCTTTTTAATGCTCCTCAACTCCTCCGAGCGCAGTGTGTCTATAACTCCAGGCGCTGGCATTTCGCCTCCAGTTCCCTCTTGATTGATATCTGGGGTTTAACGTCCCAAAACCACCATATGAATATGAGAGACACCGTAGGGGAGGACTCCGGATATTTCGACCACCGGGGGTTCTTCAACTTGCTACCAAAGCACGTTAAAGCGCACGGGCCTACAGAATTTCCACCCCCATCGAAAATGCTCCAGTTCTTTCTTTTGTTCATCTCTGTCACGCTGCCAACGTTGGCGCTTCGATGCCGGTTCGCTGGTTCGCTCAGACGAATGAGTTAATCCTTCGGCGACGCTGGCATACACGGACCAGCAAGCGATGGCGTTGCAAATGCGCAGCCACCTCGGTTTATGTGATACCTGCGTGGTGCCAACGCGTGGCATGAGACCACAAGTCTGCAGTTAAAACCAGGATGATCCGTTCTGGCATGACGGGAGCAAAAACGATGGAACTAAAAGGCTTGGTAACCCGATCACGCGAGCGAGAGAAATTTCGTATATCTGATGAATGTTATGAAGGTTCACTTATGCCTAATATGGGGACACTAACACCCTAAGGAATCTCGAATAACAATATTTCATGAAGCAGCACACGCAAACAACGCTGATTTGTGTCACTCTATCTATGCTTTGTAATGGCATTTGTGTGCTATATTAAACATCAAGGCTCAACAACTGGCCCATGGATATATATTAAGTAGGTTCAGTAGAAGAACTCTCCGTTTTTTTGACAATAAACTTAATTGTTTATGAGTAGATAATAATGTTAAGTATTTCTGACCACTCAGAATTCTTTCATACAGATAACGACACTGATTCTTGCGCAACACTTATGCACAGCTGATTTCACGCCAGTCTTTTTGTCTCTCTACTTCTACATTTAACAGTATTTGGATGCATTTATTCGACAAGGTTATAACCATCTTTCTTGTAGAATTGAAAAGTACAATTTTTATGTGTGTAATGATGAAACCTTGTATTACATGCATGATGCTAAGTGACGTGAAGCACTCCTAACATGGTCATTCAAATGCTGTAAATGTGTTAATATTGTATTTTGTGTTTAACAGCACAGTCGTCGCTATACCGTGCCAGGCGTAGAATAAGAACTTACTATTCCAACAGCTGTATGTATTGGCTCATGTTTTCATGTTTTCTGCTCTGGGCAAGTTATGCCTCAAAAGTGGGTCAAGTCTGCACATTAATTAATTTCGCTGTAATGCCTAGTGATATATATATATATATATATATATATATATATATATATATATATATATATATATATATATATATATATATATATATATATATATATATATATATATATGGCATGCGTAGTGATTAAATCGCAGCCTTGGAAGTCAACTCTCGACTGTAATACAAACTCATCCTATGTTCTTGTTGTTCTTACCGCCCACCGTTAGTCCTAATCCTATTTGCAAAGCAATACCGGGCGCCCCGGCAAGTGAAAGCAACACGACGGGCACACCAGAAGGCTCACACTCTGCAGGAAGCAGCGGGGAGAGAAAAACAAAACGAAACAAACCTCTAAGATCTTCGGCTCGACAACTGAGATTGCTCCTGTCGCAACGGCACAGCGTGTGAGAGCCGCCTTCCCGCATTTCCAACTCACTCCCAAAAGGCGCCAGAGATTGGAACAGCCGCACAGCTATAGGCGGGCATTGTATACAACTACACCGAGTGAAAGACAAGTGTGTCAGAGAGCCGCGCTACTTCAAAGAGGAGTTGCAGCCGGTTCAATCGGTCTGTTCCAACTCCAGGCCGTGTCGAACTTTCTTCGCGCAAGGTAGGGAAACTCCGGTAATCCGCCGGCACTATAGCGAGTGCTGAACGTGAGGGGGACGTCCGCTTGGAAAAAGAAATCATTCGCGGTGCGGCGGGGTGTCGGGCCCGACGCACCTGACGCAACCAGTGGCGAACTAAGCTGCGCACAAAGTCACAGCAAAGCCCCTTCACCAGACTGTGCGTGCAGCTTGCCACAGAAGCACGCCAGGGACGTATAGCTACAACGGCAGACTGAACAGCGCAGTTCGCCAGCGGTCGGCTGAAGCCACGCGGCAATGAATCTTAATTTTCTTTCTACGGCACATGGCGCAAGCCAGCACCCATATATTGGCGGGAAATGAAGTTCTGCAGTGGAGAGGGCTTCGCAATTATGTCGCCATGACTGCGACAAGCCGGAGACCGCGGGCCGTTCGCGGCGGTGGGCCCCGCGTAAAAGCCTCGCTGTCAGAATGCACGATGCTGTGAATGGAGAGAGCGGACATTGGCCTCTTGGGCGCTGCTGTCGGCCACGTCCCAAAGAATACAAATTCAAATCATGGTAGTGGCATAATGAAGACGCGCGCTGTGTTTACGTGCCCGTGTGACGTGTACACAAAGTGCATCGCATGTCGGCGGCACGTTCGTACAGCCGATGAGAACGAGCGGGCGGCTTGGTCCCTTTTGTCCGCAGTGGGTGCGTGACGCATCGTCGTTCTGTGCACTTGACAGTGGTGCGTGAGGATGCGGCATTTCGGCGTACCTCGCAGGCCTTGATTTCGTACGGCTCACTGGGCCCGCATTGCTTCGATCTTGTCTGCCTACGAGGCGTTACAGGACGGCTAGGCCACTCTTCAGCAGTAACATGAAAGAGCCTGATAGGTTTCGTTTATATTTACCGCATAATCAAAATTTTTCAAGCTATCAACATACTCAAAGCCTGGTGAAGCTTAGTGAATGATCTAACACTACCGTTTTACCAATCAAGTAAGGAAGAAAAATAGGAGGAAAAGAACGGCCGGGAGGTTAACCAGGCTATAAGGCCGCCGGTTTGCTACTCTGCGCATTGGAGGGGGAGGGGGGAGATGAAAAATTTTTTTATTGTACGTGTAGGGGTGTAACATAATAAATGGTTGATACATGTGTTTCAAACGCACCCTTACTTCAGAATTTTTGTTTCTAATAATGAATACAATGCATTCTTTTTGAATAAAACATGATGTCGAGAATAATGATGAACACGAATTAAGAGTTAAAAAGAGGGGGAGAGGAGTGATATTTTTGTCGAGTGGGGGAAGTGGGGGGTTGAGTTAGCATTATATTAGCTTTTTTTTTAATTGACAGTTTTTTGTTTCATAACTTATACCATATATTTGCTACTGTTATAACAGTTGCCATTTTATAACGCAGTATATCACCATCTGTCTCCGCGAGTACAGTTCAGAAAGTTGTATTTTCTAAATGTGTTCTCGTGGTGACGTAATCGAATAAGGGGACTGATACCTTCTACGAAGGGGTGAACAGGTATGCCTTAGGATGTAGTAAAATAAGATTGATGAAGTAATCTTGTGGCAAATAAAGAAAAGGTAGCAAGAACAATTAAATAACTGTTTAATTATTGAAGCGTGCCTGCTGTAGACATTGGTATGAAACAAAATTACGAAAATATATTGATCTATATAAGGCAAGATTTTTGTACGTGGCATGAATGAGAGCAACCTCATCAAGAATAGGGATATATATTCACATAATTTAATAGAAATGGCAGCAAATCTGCTCAAGCACCGTAGCGCGTTCAAAATTTTAACACAATAGAGTCAAAGAGCTCGTATCGCTGAAGTTCTGGGGTTGGCACGGACGTCATTCATTCTGAGCAAAAGAGCAGTGTTGTCCTTGAGCAAGAAATTGAGATAGATGCAAATAAAACCAATAATAAAAAGTTTTATTGCCAGTGGAGTTTGAATCCAAGCCTCCGGCTTCGAAAGCAACTGTTTTACCACATGACCATGCCATTGCTTTTTCTTAATTTCATAGTATTTAGTCAACATTAGCACGATGGCCGCTAAGCATATACAAAGAAGAAGTATTTTAATTCTTCTCGTATCATCACACGATGATGAACACTCAATATTAAAGCATTGGCCATCTCTAGAGCGAATACATAGAGTAACAAACTTTTACAATTCTACTGCTGAACACCTATAACAATAAATCCTCACCAAAAGAAATACAATTCTGACTGAAACTTTAATTGCTTATATACATCCCTTAGTTGAGTAGAATGAAGTAGACAGTTGAGACATATATTGACTAGGCGCTTCTCTCGACAGGCTATACATTCCATCGAGTGAAAAGATATCGAATGGCGCGTCATTGTAACTCGTTGGCAACAGATATCACATGTGACGGGAATTCAACACAGTCTTTGTTAACAGTTTGATGGGGCCCTGGGATGGCCTGGCTACAGTGCTTGAACCTGCTTCGGAAAAAAGACTTACGTACGAATGCGATGCAGTGAGAGGCGCATGCGCTGAATTTCACTAAGCGTAAAAACATATGAGATGCGCAGCGAGTGAGAAGCTTAAAAGCCTACTCGCGACAAAACTCTCAAGCCTAATTACCCTGCATCAGCAGCAGCAAGACCATCAATGAAGTGTCAAGATGCACCTGTGAGTGCGGCGTACATACCCGATTGGAGAAATGATGAGTTATAGCGTATTGAACGAGCCGCAACTCTATTTGCAGTAGGAATTATAGAATAGCTTGAAAGGGTCTTGTTGGATGCAGATGTATTAATTTCCTTGAAGCACGGTGCAGATGTCCCAAGGAAAGCGAAGCGAGACTGAGAAGACGAATTGGGCCCGATTACGCTATCGCGTTCTGTTCCTGAAGGTGAAGTTCTGGAGTCGCTTTAATTTTTGCCTTCGTGCGGCGCGTCAGCTTGCAATTCCTGTGACTGCTAGAAGGTCGTGCGCTCTTAATGCCTCGACTATTGAGATAGCGAGAGATCGACAGGTTTCTCTCATCGCAACGTCGTCAATTATGTAGTGCCTGTCATTAACGACCCCGTTGCATGAGCGCGCTGATGTCAGTAGCGAATGGGGAAGAAAGGCGAAACGAAAACGCTTCCAGCAGGCTGCTTCCGCGTAAGCTCATCGTCTGCTAAGCAACCAGAGGAAAACAAAGCGGTCGAAGCCATCCCGAGTAGAAAAGGTTGAGCTTCCGGCAGCTGTGCACGTTGTCTGAGGATGGGGGGCTTTTTGCAAAGCTGCCATGTTTTTTTTTTTGAGGTCGATCGTCACACTTAAGTTGGTGCAACTCCAGAATGAACAGTATTCGCTAAGAATGCTTTTGGAGGGCATGTTTTTTTTTTCAGGAGCGAAGCTCCTTAAAGCGGCACCTGTTTGTCCCTCGTCGTAGTACGCAACATTTCTTACGCTTTGACCTGCAAGGTGGTGCAGTTGAGAAATTCTCCTGTGCGTTGTTGAACGATAAAAAGTTTGCAGCGTGCGTGGTAACTAAAAGCCAAATTCTCCTGTCTCTCATTCTCCATTAGCAGCCGTTGGCATGTACATTGAGCACTATCTGACGAGAAAGGGTTGCTATAACGTTATACCCGGTAAGCGTAAACTCCTTGGTTTTAAAGAGGTTTAGCGAGCGTTGGGCTGCTGTGCCATGAATACAGTGAACTAGTATATACCATGAACTCGAGGTGGTTAAAGGTGGGAAGTAGACACGAAGCGCAAGCCGTAAGAAAGTGTGCGTGTGCCACCTCTTGTTTAGTCATTGGAATGTCCACTGGATGGCGGTGCTTCTATATGCGGAATATATGATGAAAAGATGCGATATGGTGGTACTTGGAGTGCTGACTAGATGAATGAACGGACACACAGACAGATGCATGGATGGACGCATGAACGGACGCAGGGACGAACGCACGAACAGACGCACGCACGGATGGGCGGATGGACACATGGACGGTCACACAGACGGACGCATGGACGGACGGAAGCAAGAATGAATGAATGGACGGATGCTTCGCCCCAATCTCCATCATTCACCCCGTGGATATGCTACCATTTTTTTTTTTGCTGATGATTATCTGGGTGGCTCAGATATTGCCAGTGGCAGAAAGGATACCACAACATAAGAGAAAATAAACGTGCATATAGTATATATGAAATGAATGCATGGCTTTGAGTGCTTTACTAAAAGGGTGGCTGTGAGTAAACATTCGAAAAGTGTTGGTATTAACGTCTTGAATTGAGCTAGTTGGTACGTGCTGATTTTGAATGAAGAAACAACCCTTGAACAGGATGAAGACGAGAGAACGCTGACCTGGTCTTGCCTGACAGACATGTTTTATGAATTTATAAAAAAAAACAGTCATTATACATATCGGGGCACAAGGTACCGGTGTAACAATGCCAAATCACACCTTCGATATATACATCTTTTCATTTTTGCGAAGCGATGGTGAAGTTCCGCTGACACAACATTGTCCACTTGTATGGATGCTAAATTAACTCTGCCTGTGCCCAACAGACCGAAATTAGCGTATATAGCTGTTGCGAGTCAGTTACTATATCCTCGTATATATTTTAGGGCATGTGTATCTGCACATTATGTGTGAACCGAACTTAAGCTCCACAAAACGAGTGTTTGTTATAGCGCTGATGCATTCTGACAACGTAATAATAGTAATCACCACATTCACTCTGCATAATCAAGCAAATAATCGCAACATAACACCTGTATATACCTATTTTAAGCCACTATAACTTTCCAATGTTTATGTTAAATGAACTGTGTTATCGAAAAAACTTAATGAACAATTTCATCGGGCCATTTGGTATGACTTCATGTTAAGAATAAAAGCTGTAACCACTGTTTCCCTCTGAAGAAGCTCGAAATTGTAATCACTGGATTGTTTGACGCTGTGAGCTGTTACACGTTAACCGCACGCGTTATCTGTGACTTAGGCAGAAACTACATATGGGGGTGGTTGGAGTGGTCGCGTACAGAAGATAAAGAAAAGGCCAGCATGTTGAACAGGCTAGGCCTTCCTTTAGGCAACCCTGTGTTTGAGAAAGGGCACTGAAAATGAGAAAGAAAGAAGTTGATCTCTGAATAAGCCAGAAAAATTGTTTCGAGGGATATAAGATGCTCAGGAAGTAATACCTCCTCTGTGAAGCAAATGTGTTCTGAATGATAACGTACTCCATATACCTACTCGACTGATGATTCTTACTCGGACACAAACTCACCAAAACATTACTCACCCGTACTCACTCAGAATCACAGTTCGATCTGAGTCTGAGTGAGTCCGGGTGAGTTGACTGACGAGTCCGGTAACCTAGAACAAGCTTCGTCAACCCTGGTGTCAATGCTCTTTAACATCAATATCTCACGTGATCGGTGCTCTTCTTGGTGCCGTTTGACATAGTATCCTCGAAAACAACTTCTCAGTGCTTCCTAACCAGTAAGGTCATTTTTCTTGGAACAGATGAAAGCATAAGGTATAATCATCAAAAGAGTTCCTGGAAAAGTTGGAGAGGGGGGTCAAAGCAACCCCCTATGTAATTCACGCCTCCAAGTAGTAAATATTGAAACGGTGTATGAATGGCACTGCTTTGGCATACCTGTGATTGGATATGAGTATTAACGTAAATCGAGGGGAGGCTAGTAATAATGCCTAAGATGACTACATAGCACCTTAGGTCGCCAAAAGAAAATGGGACTTACTCATACTCACTCAAGAAGTATACTTCGCGCTTTGGGGCTCACACAGACTCAGACTCACCAAAATTTTTCTGATCCAAACTCACTCCGACTCACACTCACGAAAACATTACTCAGCTGGACTTACTCAGACACACTGCCCGATTTGAGTCCGAGTGAGTCGACTCATGAGTGAGCTGGCCGGCCTGTGCGCGCAACCGGCACTGAGGACCGCTCTGCTAACTCTCCGTACAGTGAATTAAGGCAGCGAGGGAAACGCAAAGTTACCTTCTCACGCCGGCCACCATGCAGGAGCGCTAAGCAAGCGGCTGAACGGAAGTGAAATAATAAGGGCAAAGGAAAAAAAGAAGAAAAAGCAAGAAAAGGAGAGTAGCGTGGTCGGCCGCACGAGGCCCAACGTAATTAAGCTCACCTTTTCTTTTTTGGACGTTGAGGTTGGACAGGTGCTTTTCTGGTCGGGTGGTATGCTCTCCTTTTTTTTTTACTTTTTTCCCGCGCACCTTCGCGGAACGCGTGAGATCTCCGACAGGTGAGCGGCAGAGGGGGAAGGGAAGTGGATAGTGGCTGGTTAGGTTGGAAACGTAGCTGTGCATGGTCATTCAATAATTAAAGACATCCGGTAAATGAGGAGCCACTCCTGCTGCTGCTGTTGCTACAAAGAGAGGCGCAAAGAAAATGCGGAAAGACTTCCCTCACTGCCACGCAGGGCCAACAACGCAGCAGTTGGTGTGCGGTCACTCACGATGGTGGAACGGGAAAGTCGAGGCACGATTCGCTCGGGCCATGCTTTCAAGAGAGCGTGTTTAGATTGCGGACGACTAGAATGGCGGTTAGAGGTCGGCGTCGTGCTCGATATGGGCCCTCATTCGGAGTGTGAAGGAAAGAAAATAGAACGTGCCACACACGTGGAGTTCTAAGGTTACATCAATATTAGGCGTTGGACCGTGCAGCACCGCGTGAGTATAAGTGTTAAGGAACTGTGGCGGATTCGTGTATTGCGTGCCTCCGGAGCTTATTAGATGCGAAGCAGCTCTTTGGCTAGCCTGTGTAACGTTGTCGCTCAATCCGCACCACTCCCCTCGCCGCAGGTGCTGGAGCAGTGCCAAGTAGCTCATGCCCTCCTAGCAGTGTGTGGTGACGTCTCTCTCCCTCGCCTGCCATGCGCTCACTTGTCAGCTTTCTGAGTTTTACCCTCTCCACCACTCACAACGCTACAGCCCACTCCTAAAGTGGCCGTCATCTCACTCGCGCCACCTCTCTCCATCTGTCGGCGATAAAAATCCATCTTGGCACTGATCCTGGTAGAAAGCGCACAACTTTTGTACAGGAACACGAGAAGTCGCGAGCCGCTGGCTCAAGAATCTCGTGGCACCGAAAATGTGGACAGCGTGCCACTGATTGCCACGTGTTCGCGCCGACGGGTGGGGTGCCGTCGTGGCATGCTTCCCGCTAGTTTGCGCGTGCCTTTCCCAGTTGTCGCCAGCGTTGCGAAGGGTATACTGAAGCCGATCGCGTTCGCGAACGGCGACGTCAACACCGACGAGGCGTGAGCCAAAGATTCCGAAAGCCAGCGTCCGCCGTGGAATACTAGTGACACCGACGAAGTGCGAGCAATGAACACCGATCGGGACTCGCTCTCCGGATTTCGTGCCTACCGGTTGTGCCCCCGCGATCTCCGACGACAGCGCAGCTCTGGCCGACTGGCTCGCCCCACGCCATCTCCTGCCGCCGACATGAGCTCTCACTGAGTGGTGCCACAGAACACCTATCAGTTGGTGGTGGTGCTCCGTCCTCGGACTCCTGCGACCGTGTCCATCTTTCCTATCTCCTCTTCACTTCCGTCGTTTTCTGTCGTTCGCTGTCCCTGTGCCTCGCTCTCTCCTTCCTCTCTCTATCTTTTTACCTTTTAATCCTAGCCTTTTAATCCCTCCTTTACCCCCATCCCTCGTGAGCTACTTTTGAGGTGTAGCACTTGGATGCAGACAGTTGCGGGGCTCACTTAGAACTCTCTTATTTTCTCTTTAGGAATTACATAAGAATCACATAAGAACACCGATCACGTTCGAGAATACAGACAATGCACGGGCAACACCGATGAGATGCGAGCCAAAGAAGCCGAGTGCAAGCGTCTTCAACACTTCACGCCTCTCGTGTCTCTTGCCTTTCAAACAAACGTCTGCTCGAGTAAACGCTACACCAAGTTTCGCTTCAAACCGTTCTTCCAGCTCCGGCGTCGAAGCTCGTTCAAACCGGGTCAATGCCGTGCGCACCGCTGCTGCTTCGAATCCCATCAGGGTTCCCTTTGGGGAGATGGTCCACAGTTTTTGGCGTCCTTTGGTCGCACGCAGCGCAATGAGATGTCGGCAGTGTTTTCATCGTCTTTCAACTCTTGAGACGTTGTTATGCTTATGCGAAACCAGTTAATGCGCGAATCAGTGGTCGTGGTTCATATTGTTGCCGGAGTGTTGTGCTTTAAACGAAGCACCGAAAAACTGAGGTGCTGGAAAAAAATTGCCCGCAGCTTCCCTCGGGGGAACACTGAGGAGGATGCGGAAGCATGTAATTGGTTAACGGGTGTTAAATTGCGACTTACTTGGGTCGATGGCTAAATTGGTTAACGTGGTTGTGAAATGGGGTGTTAAATGAGTGAACACGTACGGCACGTATGCGAAAGGGCGGTGTTTTATCTATTGCGACGAACTTTGAGGACGATGGCTTAGGGACGTCGATCATTCTGTTTGTGGATTTGTTGGCATTCATTTCACGGCGACTTCGGACGTCGACGCGCCGTACAAATCAACGGACGAGCGGCAACTGAGCGAGCGAGCGCCGACCTTGAGTATATATACAGCGCGACGGCGCATGCGCTGTCAGCTGTCGAATGTTCTCGAAGGAGAAGCGCGCGCGCGGCACAGATGGTGACGGCGCGACGGCGCATGCGCTATCAGCTGCCGAATGTTCTCGAAGGAGAAGCGCGCGCGGCACAGATGGTGGGCGACGGCGCGACGGCGCATGCGCGCGCGTCAGCTGTCGAATGTTCGAGAAGTGGTGCGGACGGCGCGGACGGCGCACTACAAGGCGCGAGTATAAGATGCTTCCGCATCTAAAATGGTGTAGGCGTTCTCAGGCAGTACCAACTTGGTTCATCACTCACCTTTTGATCAAGTAAATGCGCAAGCATGTTAGTGTCATGCTGTCCGCAACTCCTTTAGTTCGTCTTCTAAATTGCTCGAAATAGTTTCAGAGATAACTAGACTACGCTCTGGCTACATGTACATAGGCGCGCGCAGGTGTCCCCGTGATGGGTAGGGGCAAAGGTTTGTCGGAGCACCCTAACCCTTACCAAGCCTATGCATGGCGCAGACTTCATGCCTACCCCCTCTTAGGAGTCTAGGAGGGGTGCTCACCTCCCCTGCCCTCCACCTTCCACGCGCACGCTTTGGTTTGCTGTGCGTAGGCTGCACAGCCCGATGGACACATTGCTTTCCAGTGTATGGAACGCTCAGCCCAGGAAATATCAAGTCTTGTGAGCTCATTGCACTCACAAAGTGGTCTTGGCAAGTGAGTTGGAGTTTGGGAACTAATTGGTGACCATGGATAAGGCGTGATGGGCTACCAGAGCCAGACGGGCTCTGCAAAGGGGCTCCGCCCGAGATTAACTTGCTACAACATTTTGATTCGCGTTACTACTTGCTTTTTATATTATGCAAGTCTAATTAGTTGAGAGAATAGTTTAACACAAGCTGAAATACCAGTTTTCAAATTAACTATTGCAGTTTTCTCGCTTAATGCTATTCAGCTCCTCATCAAAGCAAACGAACAAACAAACGTTATCCTATTCAGCGCATTTTCATTTGCTGGTACCCTGTGTTTGAGGTACATTTGTAAGAATTTCATGGATCAATATTATGATGCAAAGTAATTTCCTTCTCAAGTCATTTACGTAAAAAGAACGGTACACGTGTGACACTGTATGCTCGTACTTGGTTAAGTAAACAACCCTTAGAGGTCACACAAAAAATTAGAATACCGCTTTGCGCACAGCTGGCATATCTCACTCTTATTATTACCTAGGCTTACCAAGTACTTTTGTTTATGTAGCATATACAGTAATTATTTATTCTTTTTTAGGCGAAGTGGTAACTACTTAAAAAAATCCGCCAGCTGCGGAATTGGCTTGACAACGCAAATGAAATTGAATAACCAGGCAAAACAAAAACGATACATAAAATCTGTGCCTCACTGATTTAGCTCGTAGACTCGAGAAATCTTTCAGAGTAACTAATGCACATTTATAAACCATTTACAACAATTAGCACTGATAAGTCATGCATGCAAGAAGTAGAGATCATCAAAAAAGTGGATACAAAATGCCACATTCGTGATTAGTTTTTCAGTTGAATATCTTGGACAGACGAGGAATGAAGAAAGAAATGGAAGGACAGGGAGGTCAGCCAGTTCTTAGACCAGCTGGCTACCCTGTGCTGGGAAAGAAGGTAAGGGGAGTAAATGAGTGTAGAATAGAGATGTTAAAAGTACAGCAACAGAAGAAAAAAATTAAATAAAAAGATGATACGACATTGCCTAAACTCTGTCGGTAAGATCCGCTTGATTATCTTAAGAAGTCAAGAGGAAGGCGAGGGCGAAAGGTGTATGAGCCTTACGTATGTACCTCCTATCTCAGACATTTGAGGTTACTTTCTTTGGAGCATACTGTTCTACTTCATGTTTGTACATTAGTTGAATGCAAGCAGCAGCCTATATGATATGCATTCAATAAAATACGCAAGTACGCAAGTCCACACACAAATACATGCACACAGATTTACATAAGTAAAGAGGTACAATTATGTGTTACCTATGGAAATAAGTAGATTTAGATGCATGTTAAAGATCCTCAGATGGGCGAAATCGTCGGAGCCCTTCCCTAAGGCGTCTCTCAATCATATCGGGGTTCCGGTACGTAAGACCACTACATTCATTATAACGTAAATAAGTACTGTTTGCGCATGTTCTGTTTAGGATTATACTTGTGCGCAATCTGTTTTAATGATGGTGACATAAGGACACAGCTATCGGTCAGATATACGCAACGTCACTTTGCGAGCATACAGTTCGCGCAGTATGACGCACGAGGAGTGCCGTTAACGAAGCGAACGTGCTGGTGAAATCAAGAAGTGATGACACGAAGACCTTGCGCATGCGATCACCGATCGCAACTCTTCGTGCTCGCGACGCGTACAGCGTCCAACTGCGCGAGTAGCTGCAACACAAGTTATGACATCGAGGGATGTTCGTCGCGTTTCACAACCTTCTTGTCGGCGTCGCTAGTGACAGAATTCCGGGTCACCATCCGAACATTAACTATTAGAAACACTAACAGTCTATCTTTTATAGCGGGTTCATTCTGCTTTCTAACGAATGTACGACTTTCGGTTGATACACTGCCATCGCATAGAAATGTTCAGTGGATCGTTTGGCTTTAGGCATCGTGGTGTGCAAGACGGATGTTGTACATCAGGTACCCCGATTACCGAAATTGAGGTCCAGACGTGACGTACAATGGAGCACGTAGAAGTACACAACGTAATATTTTCTTGTTTATATAATAATATACATTGTTTAGGCCACCCCAAACGACAGGATGAAGAAGTTGACACAACGAACGCTTCCGTTGTCTCCACTTCATCAACCTGTCATTTCCGCCACTTTAAATAATATGGAATCATAACAACTAGTTCATATATCACCCATATATTGCTCAGATATAAATATATAAGTGTTTTCTTTATGTGGCAGAGAAAAACTAAACAAGCAAAGAGGAAGTTAATATTTCCCATTTTCCCTGCCGAATGGCCACAGTAAAAATTGCCGCTGTGCGAGTTCATGTATACTTCAAGGTAAACAGGTGTGAGCTAATGGAGACAAAGACACAGAAAGACCGGACAGGGCCACAGCTATGAGGAGATCCTACAAGCCAGACGAATATTTCAATAGTGTATTCAATGCAAGATATAAGCGGGTGAAAGTAATTTCAGATTGGGAATTATTTAAAGTATACTCGGCACCAAAATATAGTACGTATTAATGCTGCGCAACTGTGTTTATAGTGAGGTTAAGAGAGTCAGGCCCGATTTCATGCGCATGTGTTCCGTCGCTAGCTGCACTGAACACGCTTCTGGGTGAAGCAGGATAGAAAGAAAAAGCCTGTGTCCCTCAAGCCCATTTCTCGCCGAGCTAATTGCGTTTAAAGTTCATTCATGTATAATTGCCTGGCCTGGTATGCTGGTAAACATAATAAGCTTAAATCAGTTGAGACTAGCTACGGCTTCGTGCGTAAAACGTGAGGATCACTATGAGCAGTAAGTGGTCAACATAACTGGAGATATTCTGCTAGTATTATAACTAATGGGAGTTTTCAAAGGGGTTATACCACTCTATGCAAACGATAGAGCCAGTAATACCGGAATGAAGTCTCGTCAAGAGAGACCCACACAGAAGGTCAGTTTCACCACTACGTTTGTGGGTAAAACAAAAAAAAAGATGTTGGATTTTGGATTTACAGGGGCTGGTGCCTTGTCAGGCCCCTATGCTTATTCAGTGGTGCCCTAGGTAAATTTTTCTGTTTTGCTTTTTGCCTTAGTACATCAAAAAGTGAGCACTGCGTCCAACACTGCTTTTTTTACTCCGTCCACTTCACTCACATATTTCCTTTTCACTTCGTTCAACGCACATCCTTCTGTTTTTCAACTCCACGGCACGTCACCAATTTCGCCGTTTCATTGATTCCCGCCCAAACGGAGCTGGTGAAATGTTTTTAAGCTTTAAATAATGTTTCGCAAAGTAAACGAATAAAATAGGTGAATTAAAAAACACAAAAATCATGATTTCTCCTCTTATGCAATCTCCACACGTGTAGCCTTACGTTCGCATGGATGCGTTTTTAATTTTTATATTTACGTCTGATTCCGCTCGTTGTGCAAGGGAATTCATGCCGAAGTTCAACAGTGTTCAGTTCTAGCTAAATTGCTAACCTAATATAGAATTATGCTGCATTATGACGCAGGGCGTGAAAATACGGGGGGCTATTATATAGAGAGACTCGACGTCACGAACGATATAACGAGAAGTTTGTTGATTTATTTCCTCGAAGCAGGGGTTACGAGGAACTATGGTTTTTTCGATCGAATGCCCTATGCACGGAGCACTGACCCCCGTTGGCATAAAGATCACGCGTGGTAAATAGGCGAGACTATAAAGAAGAAAGCACTCAGCCAGAAGCGAGCTCTCTACAAATCGAAGCCGGTTTCCCGACTGGGCCGGTGATCAAGAGCACTGCCGCAGTCGTGCGTGACTTTGGTATTTTTAGAGTTGGGCACAACGTGGCACGGCATCAAACGAGAGCTGCATAATAGCCGCAACGTTTTATTACGTGATTTCCGGATCTTCTTTCCGCCGGCAAAAAGGCACCGCCGCGCTTCAGCATATATAACGCAACACTCGTGCAGACGATTCTGTCATCCACATATTCTTACCGATTACACACACAGTTCCGGTATAAGAAAGACGGGGTGATATTCTGGTACGAATGCAAGGCACTGAAGAGACGATGGCAATTGATCAAGCATATTTTGTTTGAGCTGTTGAGCAGCCACAGTCCAAGCGGCTACCTCGAATTAGGTGACCCCCCGCGTTCCGGCGTAAGAAGTCTCTGGTCAAAAAAAAAAAAAATAAAGTTCAACTCTCTCTTTGACAATAATATTACAGGTCGACATCCTAAGATCGTGGGACACGACGTCACGGGTGCGATTCTCGACCGTTGTGGCTACGGTTCAATGGGGGCGAATGCAAGTACACGCTATGGAATCATCAATGGTCAACGGTAAACGGAAATTCACTCAGAAATCTGTCGTGAAAGTAATGTATTTATTCGATTGTAGCGTGACCACAATTGTGACGCGACCACAGTTGTAACGCAAGGTATCACTTTTAATTGTGTCCAGAAAAAAAATGGTTGTTTTGGCATTCGATTGTAACGCAAGAGTCGACTTTAGGTATTGAAAAAAAAAACACATCTTGCCTTGTATCGGAGTAAATACGGTATATCTTTGCCCGAAAATTGTGACACTCCACGAAGGCAAATGATCTATGCTTATCTCCTTCTCAATTTCTTTTTTCCAGACGCCGATTATAACAGCGACATCATCGTACGTAACAACTGGGGTTAATAAGCCTAAAACTGACAGGCCAAGTATGTCAACGTTGTTTCGACAAAGACAGACTTTCCATCGACACGTCGGCCAGCCTACCTGAGGTCTCATGTTCGTGGACCTAATCACACCTTGTATTGTCATCCGTCGGCTCCCACCTTGACCGCATACGGGATAAATCATTGGAATGCCCCTTTTTGTTTTTCTAATCCTTTAGGTGCTCCATAGAACAGACAACAACGTGACGTTTTCCCGCAATGTTCTCGAAGCATCTCACGTTTAAATGACAGGCTACTGCCCTCACGTTCATCCTTTATTGCCGTGCCATTACAAAGTGTCCACCGTTAACACTAGAGAGCCCAAAGTGGTCGCGTACCATTTTAGGGAAGCCAATTAGCGCGAATATTAAAGCTATCACACCGCAACGGCACCTTCGAAACGACGTTTACGTGTTAGTCCTATAGTTGGCGTAACGGGTCGAATATGTATACGTGCGTGCAATAACAACGAGTGGGACATTCGTACTCATGGACAACCGCAGTACAGCCGTAGAGGCGAACGCCAGCAGCAGGGTAACGCACGGGAGAACGGTTAGTTACTCTCGTAACCTGTCATTAACAGAATGGAGCCAGCGAATTCACGCCCGCTGTAGAGATACGTCCCCCTCACCACATTCCGCAGTCATAAGCGAGCGGCGAAACCAGGAACCGTGTACATGGTTCGGCAGCTCGTTAAAAGAAAAAAAAAAAAAGCCTTTGCGAATAACGTAGTCAGACGTGACCGACTATGAATCAACGCCGAACGATGAAAGAGAAATGCAAGTAAATGAAGAGCGCATTTCAAAGAAGGCCGCACCGAGCACTATACGATGAGGGCCCACCACCGGCGCGCGTTGTGCTCATATCGCTTCTACATTGCAGCCCACAATCGCTTCAGCGTGTCCGGCTCGTTAGCCTCGGGCCGCCATTTATATTTGTTCGAGCGAAGCACCTAACGAAAGGGGTTACGCAAGATTCCCTCTCATTTTTCATACGACGCAGAACACCGCCGGTGCCGCAACGAATGCGGCGCTGTTGAGATGCACTGGAAACTTCCGGGAGGGTCGGCAGCTGTACGTGAGCGGCGTAAAGCGGCGGTCGAAGAAGGAAGATTAAATAAAATAAGGACAGAATCCCTTTGGTAGACTCATAGGCGTGCCATACTGGTCTGATTATGTGCTTATACAAGTCGATTCTAGCATCACTGCATCAGAAGGCGCGAAGCGTTGGTTCTTGTAGTCGCCGTGGAGCGACGCACCTCATGCGCCGTCTTAATCTGCGAGCGGCGTGAATAAGGCCGCTTTACCAGCTGCCCTTGTTACGTATGGCAAAAGGAGCAGAGTCAAAGTTCATAGTTGGGTGTGTAAACTAAGAGAGCAGAGCATATAGTGCGTGTAATGAATCTCGAACACTGTAATGAGGTTGTTACGATGCTGCTGGCACATGGCATGGTTGAAATAATGATCTTAAATAAACTACAGCGTTGCCTGAAAAGCTAACCAGCATTGTCTCAATGCGTGTTCATGCCCCCGTCCCTCAGCTATTTATACTCTGTAATGGTATAAGATATGAGTGCCAAGTGAAGAAAGAAAAAATTAAAAAAAATGCCTGTGAGCCTTTTAAATTGCAAACTGAAAATAGTGATAGGAAGGGAAGGCGAACTTTTTGAATCAACCAATCTACGATCAACGAATATGGCATAATAGCAATACTGAACCATGCGAAAAACCTACAATACACCAATCATTGTAAATTAAAGTGTTCTTGAATTGAGTATTTATGTTCAATATTCAGTTCTTATAAACAAAAAAGTTGCCTACGCTCTCTGATCGTAAATTATCAGTTTTGCAATTATATATGTAATCAGAACTGAAACCAAGTAACCCAGTATATTATGACACGCACAGTAAACAAGGTTATTTAGGGACAGTAAACTTACGAGTGGTCGTTAACGGAGAGTTAGGGAGAGTTAGAAGAAGCACGAATGGAAAGAAAGTGAGCCATGAGCACAGTGAATATGTATTTAGGCTTCATCGCTGTGGTTTTTCGAATAAGGATGCCATCTTGTCCCCGTTTTCTGTTCTTATATCATCTTTTACGATTAAATGGCGTGCCATAATTATCCCAAGAATTCCCACAATATTTATTTCCTCGTAATTTTTAAGCACCATCCCCCCCCCCCCCAAATTAAAGAGACAGCTAATACTTGCAACACAATTGCATAAACTACTCAAGTAACTTCGGCGTTTAAGAAGCATAAGGGAACACTTATAACACTCTTGTACACTTTTGTTTACGGAAATGGTCCCTACGAAGGAGCACATAAGAGAAAAAAAACGTCTTGGATACGGTAAGTCTGATTGACATTACTATGGAGTGTAAAGTACCACATAGTGGCCGGGGTTCAGGGATATTTTGAAAAGAGGGGTTCGAGTGAGCACCGTCTCTCGTACCAGTAAAGGGCTCAAGTACGGAGTAAATGATTAAATGTGTCATGGGCATAGCCTGGTGCATACAGCTTGGAATACATTATGCCACAGCTGCTCTAATGTGCAAGTAATGTCTATGGAGTGTGTAGTACCACATAGTGGCCGGGGTTGAGGCATATTTTGACAAGAGGGGTTCGAGCGAGCACCGTCTCTCGTACCAGTAAAGAGCTCAAGTACGTAGTAAATGATTCATTGTGTCATGGGCATAGTCTGATGCATATAGCTTGGAATACATTATGCCACAGCTGCAATAATGTGCAAGTACTGTCGCGTTAATGTCCTGCCGTGTCATAAAATATATAAACACAGACGCACTCCGTGAAATTTCAGATTTAGTGGCAACTTAAAATGTTATCAATGATAGCAATTTTCTTTGTCAAAGCAGGCTGTCTCACACGTTGGGGTCTGCATTACATAGCACATATTCGACATGATGTTTCGTTAGGTTTCGCATTTAGCCGATTCAAAGTATAGCCATCGGGAGTAAAATACGCACCAGCCTAACCGACTGGCTTTTAAGCGTAAGCTTTGGGGTTTTACGTACTGAAACACGATATAATCATGAGAGCATGCCATAGTATTGGTGATTCTGGATGTATTCTGCGCCCCTGCTGTCATAAATCTACAGGCTTGTAAATGTACACAACCATCCACCACGATGAAGGTATCTTGAATGTTCATTATTATTATTATTATTATTATTAATATTATTACTTGGCAATGACGCCAGCAGCAGTACTTTGTCTCAGTCTAAATGGCAAGTTTTGAAGTCAATAGACTGGCAGACAAGGTATATTTTCGAGTGCTGTAAAATGCTTGCTCCCTGCACTACTCATTCCAATTAATTATTTTGCACATCCATCGGCGTTTCTCGTTTCAAGCAATTATCACTCACTCAGCTTTTCAGCATAAATACAGTGACAGCAAAATACACATCAATAAATTTGTGAGAATGACCAGTTATTTATTTCTTCACTTTAGCCTCTTCATTTTAGAAGTGAAGTGGTGGTGTCGTCAGGTATTCACACACTCACCCATCAAAGGGTTGTTATTTTTGCTCAAGCCACTTGTTAAATATCATCTATATAAAGGAAGTCTGTCATTGGAACAGTAAGTAAAGCTTGCTGCTACAACAATGCCACCACGACCCAACGTAATGCAAGCATGATTGATCTATACTCGGAAGTGGCGTGCCTCGTTGGCACTTGGTAGCCATGAACATAGCCTCACCTGAGCAATGTAACGAAACGCAGCATTGATTACTACATGCTCGTGGCAGATGCCACAAGACGAATCGTGTGAATGGACTCCGCGGCATAACATTGGCACACTTTTCTTTCTTTCGCGAAGAAATTACGTGCGCAATCAGTGTCTTCAAGTTAGGCCGAGTATATAGATCGTTCCCCCTTCTTCTCGCCTTTGCAATGGTAATGATGACCCCCAAAGGTCACCCACTTCTTCGAAGGCTCGCCTTTGCAATCGGTTTCGTTCAAACACTAAAGGGGATGAAGAACTGGGGCACACCACCAGATACACGCCAAGCCTCGTGGTGAAGAAGTACGCGCGGGGCAGGGTCTGGTGGTCAATTAGACCGTGCTCTGGATTTAAAACAATGCAAACGAGATCAACTGCCCCGATAGTGCGCAACCGGAAGAGTTCACGAGGCAGCTGCGCTTCCTTTGACAGTTGCTATCAAACACGCTCTGTTGCTATAGACCACAGAGCGGCGTGAAAACAGCCGTTCGCTAAGGGTCGCGCGGGCTTGATTCACTCTTTTCTTTATAATCCAGAGAGGAATGCACCGGTTACATATGTTTACAGTAGCTCAATTCTTCTTGAAGTGGTAATATGAAAGGGTTAAAAAGGATGATACAAGAACCACTGAGCAGCACACACACACACACACACACACACACACACACACACACACACACACACACACACACACACACACACACACACACACTATATATATATATATATATATATATATATATATATATATATATATATATATATATGTATATATATATATATATATATATATATATACGTTAAAAAATTGTAAACTACTTGTTACGGTAGGAGGTAGACGTAAGTAGGCGAATGAATTAAGCGAAAAAAAAACACATAGTAAAACGAAGCCGTGGTAATGAGCGACACTGGTCCAAGCATAACGCGAACCCCAAAACTCGTCACCCAACAAATCAACGCGTTCAAGACTTTCTATATGATAATTGACGTAAGGTAAATCCCGAACTGTAGAGATGACCGAATTTGAGGGGCACATTGTACACGCAACGGGTAAACGACAGTGCCTAATTGCCCGGAGGAATGAGTCTGTTACATATCGTGAGATTTGCGGCCAGATTTGCCGCAATTTACATATCGTGAGATCCGCGGCTTTTACGTAATCCGTCCACCAGTTTCGCGTAACAGTGGTCTGCGCATTCTGCGCGGCCTGCTGCGATTAAACGGCAAACAAAACCGCGTCGTTACCGAAAACACAAAGCTTTCTGAAACCATGGGATAAGGGCAGGCAAACAAAGAGCCCCGAGTGTTCCGGTGTATATGCGAACAAAGCTGCTCGGGAGCGTCCTCACGTGGGAGGAGGGGCACACCTCCGTTCACTGGGATGTTCTCACGGTGACCGCGGCGGTGCTCTCAGCCTCGCGCTCTCGCCCGTCGTTTCCACCGCGTCGTGACATCAGCGGCCGACGCTAACAAAGGAAACTGGCAAGGCCCGTATGTAGATGGCGAGCACGCTGGAAGGGATCCGTAACGCCTTACGCACGCGTTTCGCTTCCTCACCACCGTCTATGCATCCTCACTCTGGCGGGTCACTCGAGTGATTGTCGGGTCAAAACCACGCCCTTGGCTCGATTCGATCTCCAAGGACAGACAGGCCCTTTTCATTTTTCTGCTCTCCTCTTCACGGAAAAAAAATTTATCCCTTGTTTTAGGGGTGGTGGCTCTGACAAAAGACGCAGCCTTCCACTCAACGTCTAAGCGTGCTGTTTACTTGACCTGGCTCAGTTTGGGCGCTATATGTCAGGAAAGCTCGCAAAAACGATAACGGCAACAGCCTTGAGCGCCGGGAAAGCCGACAACAATGATCCTTGCGAAAATAAAACTGACGTGATCACAGGTGGCCATTGTCTACCTTCACGTTAGTCACGGGTACTGCTGTCGGGCGTTTATCAAAGTTGCGTTAGGCGGCGGTTATTGTAGGGCGTCATGATATGTGTCTGGGCGTGAGATTTTAGGCTAGTATAATGAAGAGGTGTAGCATAACGTTCACCTGGCTTTGATCAACAAGTGTATTTGATATTTTTGCTCATCAATTCACAGGAAATCATTTTCTTAAGAGGCTGATATTCCTTGTGGGCACAGGTACAATCGGAAAGTGGTATGCGTATAGTATTTAACTTGGCGGCTTCACTGTCAAGTGCCGCCTTTATCTTGCGCTCAGTTGAACTAACGTGAGGTTCCTAAATAGTAGACCTACAACGCGAGGACACAGCGGCAGGAGAGAAGACAACACGCTGCGCTGAGATGTCGGGCCACTTACTTTTGACATGGGTGATGCACCTTCTCCGTGGACACCTCCGGTCCTCACCATGGGGTGGGGGGGAAGCGGTGGTGAGCAACCGCAGTCGTCCAACAAAGCGTATGGATGAATTGCTTAATCTCCAGAGTTCACAACAAAGCACACATGGAGGAAGTTCTCATCACGCTGTAGGGACCACAGAACAGGACTCGAACTTCATCATCCCCGACTCGAGAAGGGCCTGCAGAAATATTGAACAGGGTTGCATTGCTCATTTTGCATATCGAATCCTTCAAAATGGCTGTCACCTCGGGGCCCCCACACGTCTTGAATGATGATATGGGCTACAGCTTATATGGACCTCGAAAGCAACAAAACGGTGGAAGTCCATTTACTATGCGAGGCTTCAAGGTGATGGAGAGTGAAAATAAAGCGAAATTTAATTGCCTGCAAACTCGATCTATTGAATTTACTAGGTTTTATTATCTGTTGGCTTCATATGACAATAATTGGGAAGTAAACTTCGATAGTATTCAAATTATTGATCGTATTCCATTTCATGTTTGAAACACACAACATACTTCCAGCGTGAGGACACAGGGAGAAAAACGCCCCGCCGCGGTGGTCTAGTGGCTAAGGTACTCGGCTGCTGACCCGCAGGGCGCGGGTTCGAATCCCGGCTGCGGCGGCTGCATTTCCGATGGAGGCGGAAATGTTGTAGGCCCGTGTGCTCAGATTTGGGCGCACGTTAAAGAACCCCAGGTGGTCTAAATTTCCGGAGCCCTCCACTACGGCGTCTCTCATAATCATATAGTGGTTTTGGGACGTTAAACCCCACATATCAATCAACACAGGGAGAAAGAAGCGGATGATACACTTTCTTGCCCCTGTGTACTCACGCGAATAAACTTCTGTGAATTTCCAAGAAGCTCAAGCCAGCATTTTAATGAAATACGCAGCCACCTCGGTATTTAGCTGTAATATGTAGCTTTGTTTTTCCCATATAGCCCAGCCGCATGTAAGCTGAAAAGCAGTCGGGATGCTGGTACAGCAAGTAGAAGCTCATCGAAAAGATTTCGCTCAATTCTCTTTCCGAAGTAATCATTACTTGTCATGAGTTGCAACACAATATCTAGACGTGGCTTGCGCGATAGTTCTTTTACGAGCAGAGTAGTTCAAGCGCGCACAATAAGGGCTCCTGCCCAGCGCTTGTATCCCACGTATTCCGCAGTTGGTCTCCACTGTTTCTTTCCAAACAAACAGAGTCCATATCAAATGTAATAACCAGTTACTAAAGCCAAGGACATGTGTTGAACAGAATGACAGACATTTTAAAGCAATGGATTAGAAGAAATTATAGCGGGAACGCGCAAAGCAACTGCTACACTGTTGATAGGATCGGCTCCTTTCCGACACAAGAAATACATAGTTACTGAACCAGACGTAGCCTATAACGCCCCCTCCTGATCGTATCACGCCTCGTGGAATTCCAGAGAAGTACAGCTAGCGTGTAGTGCTTTGTCCGAGACACAAAGCGCCCCCGACAGTGACGCGAGTGCAGATGTGTGCATGCAAACCACAACGCAGCGCGTGGCCTTATCCAAGGTGATCTCGTAGAAGGACGTCACGACGTGTCCGAAATGAATGCGCTCGTGACTGAAATGTCACGATGGCCGACGCTGTCTTCTGCGAACTTATTTCAATGCCTCGTGCATCTTTCCTTGAATGCCATCCCACTCGCTCTCCACAGCCGAAACGTCATCTCGAAGCGGACTGCCAAGGCGCACAGGCGGCGTATGCAGGTCCGTTTATATATAATGTTTGCGGTCAAGCGAAACCGCCGCGAAACAGAGCAAGCATTGTTCACTGCCGAAGAGTATGCGACATGAAATTGATGACCAAGTAGGCGCGACTTTATTTGTATACTTGAAACGTCTAGTTTAGTTCGTAGGATGGGGTATGGTCTGTGTTAGAAAAATAGGTATGCATGCAATACGAAAAAGCAAAACGTGTACTTTATAGCCGCATTGTGTCACTTTAATAACATCCATATTAGGTGCAGATAATTTTAGGGGGCCAGGCAATCGAATGGTGTCGTCTAGTGTAGCGCATGCAAAATCACACATCGCTGTATAGTTTATTGTGCGTTCGCGCCGTAAGAGAATTGTTCTTCCTCTTGTTATTCAAGCACCTTGATCATGATCATAAAGCAAGTCTTCTTGTTTTTTGAGAGCCTGCCCCTTGTTTTTTGAGAGCCTGAGAGCCGCCGCAGTGGTCTAGTGGCTAAGGTACTCGGCTGCTGACCTGCAGGTCGCGGGATCAAGTCCCGGCTGCGATGGCTGCGTTTCCGATGGAGGCAGAAACTTTGTAGGCCCGTGTGCTCAGGTTTGGGTGCACGTTAAAGAACCGCAGGTGGTCTAAATTTCCGGAGCCTTCCATTACGGCGTCTCTAATATACATATGGTGGTTTTAAGACGTTAAACCCCACATATTAATCAAATCTTTGAGAGCTTCAATGGTGATAATAACGCAGGTAAAACCACACATAGCGTAGCAAACTGTAGCTTATTCAGCGCGTACTCGAGCCAAACAGAAGCCTCCTTCTCCTTGTTGTTTGATCGCCCTTATGACAATATTAACTGCGGACATTACTATTACGGCTAGGGAAACACGACAACACAGACCATGTATGAAGACTTAAAGAGGAAGCAAGCAAGAAGTGTAAAGACAAAGAAAGGAAGAAAAAAAGAAAAATAAAGAAAAAAGAAATAGAAATGAAAGAAAACCAGAGGAAAACCGGAAAAGAGGACTAGAAGGAAAGATGGGAGGCAAGAAAAAGAGAACCGAAGATGAGCCTGCCCAGCGCTAAACTTCCTTTAGGATTGGCTCCACTATAGGGTGAAGCTGCCTTTCGTTGCAGTTACTTACAAGTTTTTTTTTTTCGCCCAAGGTTGCTGTTTGACGGACAGGGACACTTACTTGTGTGTAAGAAAGTCTTGCATTTTACTGAATGAAGTGATGTTGAGCTTTCTGACGATCTTCACTGTGTAAATAAAGAGCGAGAGTCGTTGAGTTGATTGCTACGTCAGACGTAGTTATTATTCTTTCCATACTTCAGCTCAAATGTGAGACCGATGAAAATTTACAAACATTATATACTGAAAGAACTCAAGACAAAACCCGTTTATTATTGTAATTTATACGAATGAATTTACTAGTGCTATTTAACATGAACCATTTACCCTCTAGAGCTTCCCGATAATACACAAAAGAGAACTCTGGCGCTAGTGGGGTCCTGCAATGCATGGCGGATCAGGCAGCACGGGAATGATGGGTATAGTACGCAGATTTGTACAATCTTCACTTTTTCGGCTCCGAGTGGCTCCGCGTGGCCTGCACCCGCAACACCGCAAGACGAAATTCAGCACACGTGCAGCTTTCATACTTCACGACCTTGAGCTTTCTAGGTTCACCCATTCAGATCAATCGAGAAGGTCACAACAATTGGCCATTATTTTTCCGCAATGAATGAGAAAACAATAATAAATAAAGCCACAAGCGCGTTTGAAGCTTTAAAGAGGAAGATAAGGAAAATTCATGTACTCTACACCCATCATTCGAACAGTGGCTGAACAATTACATTGCAGTGTTTTCTCTTGTAACAAAAATATTGAAACCGTGCTCTAGTACAAAAAACAACACACCCGTCGGTAATGTTAGCGGGTGTTATGCTTAGGAAAGGAGAAGCCTCGTAGGTGTAGATTTCACAACATATCATCATCATCATCATCATCATCATCATCATCATCATCATCATCATCATCAGCCTGACTACGTCCACTGCAGGACAAAGGCCTCTCCCATGTTCCACAAGTTAACCCGGTATTGTGTTTGCTGCTGCCAATTTATACCCGCAAACTTCTTAATCTCGTCTGCCCACCTAACCTTCTGTCTCCCCCTAACCCGCTTCCCTTCTCTGGGAATCCAGTTAGTTACCCTTAATGACCAGCGGTTATCCTGTGTACGCGCTACATGCCCGACCCATGTCCATTTCCTCTTCTTTATTTCAACTATGATATCCTTAACCCCCGTTTGTACCTTAATCCACTCTGCTCTCTTCTTGTCTCTTAAGGTTACACCTACGATTTTTCTTTCCATTGCTCGCTGCGTCGTCCTCAATTAAAGTTGAACCCTCTTTGTAAGTCTCCAGGTTTTTGCTCCGTAGCTAAGTACCGGCAAGATACAGCTGTTATATACCTTCCTCTTGAGGGATAGCGGCAATCTACCTGTCATAATTTGAGAGTGCTTGCCGAATGTACTCCACCCCATTCTTATTCTTCTAGGTACTTCAATCTCGTGGTTAGGCTCTGCGGTTATTACCTGCCCTAAGTAGACATAGTCTTTTACAACTTCAAGTGCACTATTACCTATCTCGAAGCGCTGCTACTTTCCGAGGTTGTTGTACATTACTTTCGTTTTCTGCAGAATAATTTTAAGACCCACCTTTCTGCTCTCCTTGTCTAACTCCGTAATCATGAGTTGCAATTTGTCCCCTGAGTTACTCAGCAATGCAATGTCATCGGCGAAGCGCAGGTTACTAAGGTATTCTCCATTAACTCTAATCCCTAACTGTTCCCATTCTAGGCTTCTGAAAACCTCCTGTAAGCACGCGGTAAATAGCATTGGGGAGATTGTGTCCCCCTGCATTACACCCTTCTTGATTGGTATTCTGTTGCTTTCTTTATGAAGCACTATGGTAGCAGTTGATCTCCTGTAGATTTCTTCCAGAATGTTTATATATACTTCATCTACGCCCTGATTCCGCAGTTTCTGCATGACGGCTGATATTTATACTGAATCAAACGCCTTCTCGTAATCTATGAAGGCTATGTATAGTGGTTGGTTATACTCTGAGCATTTCTCTATTACCTGATTGATAGTATGAATGTGGTCAATTGTTGAGTAGCCTGTTCGAAATCCTGCTTGTTCCTTTGGTTGATTGAATTCTAATGTTTTCTTTACTCTGTTAGCAATTACCTTTGTAAATAGCTTGTATACTACAGAGAGCAAGCTGATTGGCCTGTAATTCTTCAAGTCCTTGTCATCTCCTTTCTTATGTATTAAGATGATGTTAGTGTTCTTCCAAGACTTTGGTTCCCTTCCCGTCAGGAGACACCTCGTAAACAGGGTGGCTAGTTTTTCTAACACAATCTGTCCTCCATCTTTCAGCAGATCTGATGTTACCTGATCCTCACCAGCAGCTTTGCCTCTTTGCATGCTCTCCAAAGCTTTTTTGACTTCTATCATTACTGGTGGGGTGTCATCTGGGTTACTGCTAGTTCTTATAGTATTAAGGTCGTGGTTGTCTCGGCTACTGTACAGATCTCTGTAAAACTCCTCCGCTATTTTAACTATCCTATCCACATTGGTAGTTATTTTGCCTTCTTTGTCCCTTACTGCATACATCCGACTTTTGCCTATCCCAAGTTTCCTCTTCACTGCTTTGACGCTTCCTCCGTTTTTCAGAGCGTGTTCAATTCTCTCCATGTTATACCTTCTTACATCGCATACTTTACGCCTATTAATCAACTTTGAAAGCTCTGCCAGTTCTATTTTGTCTGTTGTACTTCACATTTTCATGCTTTGCCGCTTCTTAATTAGGTTCTTCGTTTCCTGGGAAAGCTTGCCAGTGTCCTGTCTAACTACCCTGCCTCCAACTTCCACTGCACACTCCGTAATGATACTCGTTAGATTATCATTCATTGTATCTACGCTAAGGTTGGTTTCCTCACTAAGAGCCGAGTACCTGTTCTGCAGCGACACTCTGAATTCCTGTACTTTTCCTCTCAGTGATAGCTCATTGATTGGCTTTTTGCGTATCAGTTTCTGTCGTTCCTTCTTCAAGTCTAGGCGAATTCGAGACCGTACCATTCTATGGTCACTGCATCGTACCTTGCCAACCACTTCCACATCCTGCAGGATTCCTGGGTGTGCAGTCATTATAAAGTCTATTTCGTTCTTATTTTCGCCATTAGGGCTCCTCCATGTCCACTTGCGGTTTTCTCGTTTTCGGTAGAAAGTATTCAAGATCCGCAAATTATTGCGTTCTGCGAATTCTACTAGTAGCTCTCCTCTGGCGTTTCTAGTGCCGATGCCATAATCTCCTACTGCCTGGTCTCCAGCCTGCTTCTTCCCTACCTTTGCATTAAAGTCGCCCATCACTATAGTATACTGTGTTTTTACCTTACTCATTGCCGATTCCACGTCTTCATAGAAGCTTTCAACTGAAGCGTCATCATGGCTGGATGTAGGCGCGTAAGCCTGTACTACCTTCATCTTGTATCTTTTATTCAGTTTAATTACAATACCTACCACTCTTTCATTAATGCTATAGTATTCCTCTATGTTGCCAACTATGTTTCTGTGAATTAAAAACCCCACTCTCAGTTCTCTTCTGTCAGCCAAGCCCCGATAGCAAAAGACTTGCCCATTATGTAGCACCGTAAAGGCCTCATCTATGCTCCTAACCTCACTGAGCCCTATTATATCCCATTTAACACCCTCTAGCTCCTCGAATAGTACAGCTAAACTTCCCTCACTAGATAAGGTTCTAGCATTAAACGTTGCCAAGTTCAGGTTCCAATGGCGGCCTGTCTGGGTCCAGAGATTCTTAGCACCCTCTGCTGCGTTGCAGATCTGACTGCCGCCATGGTCAGTTGCTTCGCAGCTGCTGGGAACTGAGGGCCGTGAGTTATTTGGCGTATGCATGTGGGAGGTAGTGGCCAGATACTGCACCAGGGTGGCCAATCCTTCTCCGGTGAGGGAGTGCGTTCCCGGTGGTGGTTACCGGTGAGGCCGCACCTCAGGCCTCTTAATGCAGTTCCATCAACACGCGGATTTTTTTTTTCCGGTTGGGAACTGCGCGGCACCGGGATTTGAACCATGGACCTCTTGCATGCGAGGCGGATGCTCTAACCACTATGCCATCGCCGCACCCGGACTGTTATGTTCTAAGTGTAGGTTTCAGCGGTGTATCAGTCAAGTTTGTGGTTGTTTTTATAAAAATGTTTTAATGAAATGAGACTTCTGCTGATTACCCCCTTAATTAAGGGTCTAGAGAGTACGGAGTTGGGCCTCCGATTAGCCTATGGGGTGCTGTTTATTGATATATTAAGCGGAAAAAATTTAAATTTGTTTGTGAGGTGATGTTACCAAATTAATCTTTTTTAGTGATTAGGTATGATTTTGGTCACGAAAACGTTTCGGTACTATTACTCCTGTCCTGATGAAACTTGAGCGGCGACAGGTCTACAATTAGGGCTTTGCACTGTATGAGTTAGAAGTTTCCCGGTAGGTTATTAGCAAAGTTAAAAGCGATCGTAAGGGAAAAAAAAAAACACTTGGTTCAAGACTTTGATCTGACGGGCGTACCTTTCTCCCGAGCAGTGAGCCACCCTCCTCCTCTGAGTGAGGGAAGACGCGGGCGCCACACGTTTATTAGCGGTTTTCGTTATATTCTTTCTAACTCTGTATCTTCCGGTTACTTTAAGCTATCAAAATTATTTTTACACGGAAAGAACCGGACTGTTGTGTTCTAAAAGAAGATATTACCTATTTTTCGGTGGCGTTTGTAGCTTCTTTTGAAAATTTGTTTTATTGAAATGAGCTTTTTGCTGATTACCCCCTTAATTAGGGCCTAGAGTGTACGGAATTGGGCCTCCTGGTAGCCTATGGGGTGCAGTTTATTATTATATTTAGCGGACAAAATTTAAATGCGTTTGCGAGGTGATATTACCAATTTAATATTTTTAGTGATTAGGCTTAATTTTGATTGCGGAATAACTCTAGAACTATTAAACCTAGCCTGATCAAACTTCAGTAGCGTCAGGTCTACCCTAAGGACTTTCAACTTTATAAGTGGTCACGTGGTCTGACTGTTGTTGTTTACACAGATTCACACTGTTTTCCGCTCTTAAATTTAAAATTTTTTGTTTGTAATAGCAGTATTTGTAGCGGTTGAACTCCTTGTATCTTCACGAACAAATAGACACCACTCTGACCCTCCTAGAACCAAAATTGCTAAAGTTATAGGCAGATATGTGCAGAGCTCACTTACACGTGCTGCTGGCGCGGCCGCTCCCGTGGCTCCTATCATGTAGTCTACTCAAATAAGATGTAACCTATGATGCAATCCCCCCCGAAAGCAGGAGCTCATCTTGCTCTCATTCACAATGAAGATTTAACTAATAAACAACAAAATAACTAGTCTTAAAACCGACCTTTTCGTAACATTTCATATTACTGCAAAAGCAACTGATGGCATGCTAAAGGTACATTCTGCGAACGGCGTGGTATAAAGGCTAATCAGTTCTGTGATAAGGCCATCCAGAATTACAACTTCAAGTCTGTCGCTTCACTGAACCTACGAAGACAGATGCTCTCTTAAAGTCACATGAATTTAATTCATATTTGAGTGGGTATACGGTTGTGAATAGCTGCTGAGAGATGTTGTATAGTTTATGTATGCTTAGGCGTTTATGTGCGCCTATAAAATTCACGTTGGTGATGCTTTTTTGACACATCATACGGGTCATTTCTTATGTCAAAAGAGTCCTATATATCTGGGGCTTGATTTGAGCGTCCTGAATATTCATACGTCGTTTCTGAATGTATTTATCTTTCATTCTAACAAAGTAATCTCTGGGCAAGATAAGCAGAATGCCAATACGGCAGCTATACTGATCTTCACTTTCTTTTTTATATGTGTATATTTTGTTGTTGTTGCAGTGCACAACCGAAAATTTAGGACTTCCAAGGCAGACACGATGCTAAATGAGAATTATACAAGAAGAAACGCTTGAATATCGCTCACCCGACCAAAAACCATCCGCATAAACAGAAATCGTAGCGATCCACGTGAAATTATTCGTATCAAAAGAAGAGTGCCCCATTTCCCAATGCATCGAGCGAAAACGTAACCGCGCCACTGCTACTGCATATTTGCAGTCTGGGGGCAATTAGCTAGCGAACAAGCTCGCAGTAAGATAATTTCTTCGGCCGACTTCTGGCATCCTCGTCATACATCCCACGAGGAAATTGACGCGCACTCGTGGCTTTTAGAAAGGATCAGACCGCACCGACACATGAGAAGTGTGAACTGATGAACGACGACGTTCCAACCAACGTACAATGCACTGCCGTAACAGACCGGACATATGAAGCACCCACGGCAGTTGTGCCCACAGAATTTGTGATATCCGGACTGCCTTGAGTGTGCGGGTCGCGCGTATGAGCTGGAACAACAACCCTCCGCAGCGTAAGCACTGAGAAAGAACAGGGCAGCAATGTTTAACGAAAGCGTGTCTGACTTCTACAGACGGATGGCAAATGCGGAACATATGCTGCCAACTCCATGGCAGACGAACTAGCCATACGTTAGAGAGCAACTCTTAAGCATTTAAATGGAACGGGTCAGTGTCCAGAATGCAGAGTGGTCGCTGAGTGAGTGACTGAGGGAACAAGCAGAACACGTGTTTCTCAGTGGTTGCGTGTTACTAAAGACTGATGTCATTACAACTCCTTCGAAAGACATGGGATAGTTTTGTATGACAGAAGAACCATAGTCAACAAGGATGATCATTAGTGCGCAGCAGAAAATAGCGTCTTGTTGCTAACGTTTCCGCGCGCAGCAGTGCACCAACCGTGGAAGCAGATTACGCTAGTGCGTGCGAGGACGAGTTTTTTCCTCAGAGACGGCGAAGCTCTTTGACCTCACGATGCTCGTCCGCCCATTGTTCTCAACCAGAGACGAGGTTGACACGGTATACACGTCTGCGACGTATACAGAATGCGCCGGAAATATCCTAATATAGAAGTTGGCTTTGTCGGAGGCGTTCAACAGAGCTGGTGACCTAATGTTCTTTCAAGCAAGCGTACCTGCATATTGTGTGTTTGTGCCCTTGATAGATTGATATGTGGAGTTAACGTCTCAAAACAACCATATGATTATGAGAGACGCCGTAGTAGAGGGCTCCGGAAATTTCGACCACCTGGTGTTCTTTAACGTGCAGCCAAATGCTGAGCACAAGTTCCTCCTGCACTGGGGTATACTACTCAAGTAAGGGGACAGCCTGAATAATTTTGCCCTGTTAGTACAATAACTCTCAAGGTACTACCTCCAAAACCACGATATGATTATAGGAGTCGCTGCAAGTAGAAGACTCGGGAAACTTCCACCCCTTTAAGAAACCTCCACCTTCAAGCACATGGGCCAGTAGTAGTGTTTGCCGCACCGAAGTGCGGCATATGCTGCTCATACTAAATCACGTGACCTTCGGGTAAGCAGTGAAGCACTATAAGTATTGACCGATAGTATTGACCGATAACAGTATTGACCAACATAAGTATTGACCGATAGCAACAAAATCATCTGGCCAGTCTGTTATCGCGTTGAAACCGACCTAACGACCAATTTGTATAACAAAACGTACTCTCTGTAGTACTATAATATTGTTATGGGGAAGGCGCAGACGTGAGGGACTATATGTATTCACAGCAGGTATATATATTTCCAATATTTTACGGCTACTTACACACGCTTCCAGGTCAACAAAATGGGATGCCTTCCTCATTACCTTACAGGACCGAAGTGAACAGTTCTTGACTTTGATCCTTCTCTAAGAGCACCGCCATATGAACTTTCGATGTAATCTATTGTATCGATATCTCACTATAGAATCACTAATAGCTTGCTTAGTAATATTAAGTACTTGTAGCTATTGAACGGGAAAGATAACGCTAAAACTAGCAGATTGTACGAGCATCCAAATGCGATTGTCGAGGAAAAACTGGTTTACCAGCACAACTTTGTGAGGAGCAAGTGCGGAGACGCGCGTGGGTGCGGGCAGGATTTTGTCTTGAAAAAGGTGCAGTGGGAAAAGAGTTCCCCCCCCCCCCCCAATAACGACGCCCATGGTGTTGCATAGGCATGAAAGCTCGAGAAGGTCAAAATGCCTAACAAGATGCAGCGCAATAAAATATAAAAGAAAGCAACATCGCTAAGCGGGGTGGCGTTCATCACTGCTGTGTCACGGTGCAACTTTTCGAACACGGGTGCAGTTCAAGCCCGTCTCCAGGCGCGAATTCGCTAACTGAACATCTCGTAATTCGTCATTTTGGAGGTCCAGTCTCCTCAACACTACACGAATCGCGTGCTGTAGCGTAAACAGACAGTGAGAGACAAGACGAGAACGAGGGATTCTGTGTGAGAGGGACAGTAACCGACAGATTCGCATCGGAAACGCGCAGATGCACGTCTGTCAGCAGCGGCGGCGTTGAATGTGCAGCAGCAGGGAGAGAGCGCGACCTCGCAGAGTGCTCAGGAAGTCACGAGCGCGACACGGTCTGTCTCCGAGAGGCTGCCGTCGACCAGGAAAAAAAGTGGAGCGGTTGAAAGCTGGATTTGTAATCACGTTTCCTTTTCGCCTAGCGTCCGCCGACGACAAAGTTGACATGCGCACATCTCCTGTGACTGCAGCTTGCTTTTTGCGGCCGTACGATTTGCAGCGGCCTCCGAGAGCGCGCTAGCGCGGCAGTGATTTCTGACGGGGGAAAGCCTCCGAGACGCGTGCACCGTATAGCCCCAAAACTTCTGAACTTCTCGTTGCCTTTTGGGGTAGGGAAAAGTTTATGGCTATTTCTTACTACTTCATTTTCGCCAGCCGATCTAACAGGATAGTCTCGTCGAGTTAAATCATCTGTCAGAAGGGAAAGGACCTTTGTGCTTAACAATTCGGTTTTAACCAAGGTGCCTCTGTGTACTGACACGATGATTCTCTGCATTTGTGGACGAAGGCCCTCGAAGTCTGCCATCACCACTGGCTGGAGCACAATTTTCCGTTTTAGTGGCTCTTCCATTTTGTGATTCCAATGGATGGTTGAAGCAGAATAGCTCGTTACTTGTCACGAATTCGTAATTTTCAAAACACAGAATAAGAAAGAAACTAAAGCAAACACAAAATGGAAAATAACAAAAGACTAGAGAAGTAAATTGCAAAAAAAAAAACTGAAACAGTTCTTTCTTTTGCAAACAGTGGCTGAGTACTTCCTGAAGACGATTTTTGTTGGTTTGTTTATTTATGCTAGCTTTAACTGTTTCGCCACTCTCTCATTCCTTCCATTTGAATTGGTTTCACTGTGTGACGCATCGGCAGAGAATATAACTTTTCAATATTATTGTACCTGTTCCCCCAGTGTAGGGTAGACAAACGAATATCTTTCTGGTTTACCTCCAAGCATTCTTGTCTGCTTTCGTCCTTTAACTGCATTTAGTTCCTTATTTTATGAGCGTACTTTCACAGAGCACGGAATTGTACTTGCCGCAGTACGCGATAGACTACAGGTAGAAGTTTTTCAGCGATCTACCTAATGGACTTGGCCTGTTCTACTATAGTTGTATGGTGATGAATAATGATACAGGCAGTTAATATTGGTGTATACTTACTTCGTATCCTACTCTTTCATAACGTTTGTGTGTAATCTGAACATTCGTATCCATGAGAATGCTGACCGCTTACGTGACAATCTGTTGAACAGCGAAACAAAAAGAACTAGTGAAAGTTGCTGTGAAGGATGCTTCACGAAGACTTCAATATTTACACTTGTTTTCTTTCTACGAGACAGTGCTGAACATCATGACAGCAAAGGCGTCAAGTCGACAGGAGCATTGGACCTCAATAGCGTATATACGTACACATAGCAGCAGTCAAACTTCAAAGAAATCTGATTTTTTTAGATAAAGAATGTAAATAGAAGACAAAGAACGGAAAGAGTCACGCAATACCCCTGTTCAGCGTTTATGAATTTCAATTAAATGGACTCCTCCAGAGAAGCCATAGGTGGGCTGAAGTGTAAAGAGCCCCTTGACACGGAGAGGCTTTCAAGACTATTGATTCCTCGTCAGTGGCTCTGGGAACGGCGCGCTGTCAAGTGCGAAATCTCTTAGACACGACGTTTCTCTCCTCAGAGTTGTTTGCCCAATCGATTTTTCCACCAACGCTTGTGTACTCAGTCGCTGCATCGTTTACTACCTCTTTATTTTTTTTCCCTTTCGAGTCCCGTGGGAGGCGTAGCCGACAAAACACGCTTCTCAATCGAGGCTGCCGACTCATGGTCCCGAGCGGCCGGCCGCCGCGATTTTAAGTCGCGTTTTGTCAGAAACGAAGGTGCACCACTTTAATGAGTGTCTGTACTAAATGCGAAGTACTAAGTGTCTTTTGATGAATGCCTTAAAGGAGGGGTTTCGAAGGCACCGTCATTTCAGTTAGCGGGCCACAATCGCGAAATTTAGTCTCATAAGAGCTGGGAAAGTAAATGGGGAAGGGGGAAGGTTGCAGAGAGAGATTTTTTTTTTAAATGTCACCTAGCTTTGCCATTTGAAAACAGAATTCTGCCCATATCTCGTCTATGAGTTGTTCCTGAAGGGTATTGGACTTTGGGTTTCGAATTGATTTACACAATGTCCAGAAGGTGGACGCCGATACCGATATGTAGAAGTAAGAGAGAGAGAGGAGTGAGTGTGCGTGTGCGTGTGCGCGTGTGCGTGCGTGCGTGTGTTGGTGTGTGTGTGTGTGTTGTGTGTGTGTGTGTCGCTTGCTTCGGTTCTCTTGCGACACAGCAGTATACATATCCATAAAATGCTAATCACAACCGTCAAAGCAGATTGACGCCACTTCATAGCACAGCGCCCGTATAGTTTCCATGCCATATCGTATAGCGGCATCGTACAAAAACTTGGATTCGACTATCGTGGATCACTTGGATCACTTGGGCACATTTATTGGCGCATACGAAAACGGGTAAACAGGGTCATTTGGCGGCACCTCACTGCTTTTATTTATTCATGCGTGCAACACAGGGAGAGGAAAGCACTGGTGGTTATCGACGTTTGTAACGTCATGTTTTGAAGTTTAAGGTTCGACGACGACAACGGACAAAAGAAGAGTCATATACACGCACACGGAGCGTTTTGCACTTCATAGTGGTTCTGGCCCCCTATACACCAAAAATAAACTGATCCGACACACTTAGTCAGCGATTTTCACTTTGTGATGCCAGGATAATTATGATTGAGGTTTAACGTCAAAAACACCATATGGTTATGAGACCCATCAAAGCGGATGCCTACGGAAATTTCAACCTCCCAAGATTCCTAAACGTGCTCCTAAATCTATGAACACGCACCTCAAGCATTTTCACCTTCATCGAAAATGCAGCCGCCAAAGCAGGGATTTGACCCTGCGACCTGCGGGTCAGCAGCCGAGTGCCTTAGCCACTAGGCCACCATGGCGGGTGCTTTGTGATGCCATGCTCGACAATTAAAAGTGGTGTACATGCATATCTTCGAAAATGAAAGAGCTGAAATTATATAAATGATGTTGGTATATAGGGTCATTCTCCATTTGCTATAACACGTTCCCGTTGTATCTATAGCTGCGTTTTGAAAACCTTTAGTACAACTGAGCTTGCATTCATTGAGAACCTATAATAAAAAAACGGAAAAATGGCGAGAAATTTTGTCCCAAGCATATATATATCCAATGAGCATGTCAGGTCTGGTCTCGTCATCATAGTTTCTAATCTCGAGCACTTGCTTCATTTCAATTTTATGCTCGAGTTTGAACAGTTCAGTAACCACCGCAGTGGCTTAGTAACGCTGCTAATCTGAAGGGCACATGTTCTAGTCCCGAAACAAGACGGCAACGTTTTGATGAGGGCAATGTGCAAACACGCCCAGATAGGTACTACTAACATTTTATGGGCATGTTGCATAAGTCAACGAACGAGCTGCTGCGACTTCAGCCACGGGACTGACCTCACCGTTGGTGATGTCATGCGCGAAACAGCTGCAGCATTGACGGATATAGTGTCCTTTTCTCTCTAACTTTTCTTCACTCTTCACCTTTCCGCAGCGCAGGGTAGCCGACCAGGCTCAGCCCTGCGTAACCTCCAGTCTTTTTATCATATTCTATCTTTAGAGGCACGTTAAAGAATACGATGCAGCAAAATTTATCAGGAGACCCCACCTTTACAGCCTGCCTCATTGTCACATAATGTGCTTCGCACGTGAGGCACCACAACATACTTAAATTAGTACAGTGGCAACTAATGAGTTGTATGAGCCATCCCTTTTTCTACAAATTTTCGCAAGGTGTCTGTGACGTATACATGCCTTCAGTGCAAAGCCTCTGACGGTTTTCTAATTTCCACAGCTATAAATAACTCGTGGCTCTGTAAACGTTTGATGATCTAACTGAAACGTATACAAGTGTAGAGAACCAAAACCTAATGAGCAGGGCTGGGGTTATAAAATGGTATGCGCCCTATTTCACTGTGCAGATGACGCCCTGCTAACATCGGCTTTCTCGACGGGACGACGCAGGCCCTGAAACAGATTTGATCGCGCCGTTTAAGCACCAGACAAGTGTTGAGCGGTGCTGTTGACTCTCTCGCGATAACTTTTCCGAGACTCTGACGTCGCTTCCGGCTCTTGGCAGACATAGTAGGTGTTTCTTCGTTCGCGAAGCTAGCCATACGCTCAAGCGTCTTACGGCCACCAAGATTAAGACCACATAGTAGTAAGACGTCTCTTATATGCGATGAGAGCTTTCAGATCAAACACGCCTCTCGACGTAGATCGCCGCTGTACACTGTATGCACCCTCTCGTAGTTCCTTCACCGTATTTCTTCGCATACACGGCGTTCAAGGCGGATGTGTGACGTCGACATATAGCGATTCGAAGAGTCCAACGTGGGTGCATCTTGAATTGAGTTACAATAGAGACTTTCAGTGAGTGTGAGTACACATGGCTTCACTTATGGAGG